>PVJX010000952.1:0-192567 GCA_004027295.1 Dolichotis patagonum
TTGTCTTCAGAATTAATTTTCCAGGATCATTTTTCATCAAACTGTGCAGTGTATTTCTCTTCTTTCCCTTTTCTGTTCCTTCTGGGTTTTTCCCCTGGAAATTGTGTTGATTGCACTTGGAACTACTACTTTGGTTCACCATTATTTGCATTCCCTCCTCTCCAGCCTAGTAAGTTTCATACTTTTATGTTTCACCGGATGGCTCAAGAGGGCAACTTTACCACATACTGCCATGAAAATCGTTGCTCCTGATTGCCTGGGTGGGTGCCACAGTACTTCCGTACAGCTCCCAGTGGCTGCATCCCACCTGATATACCCACTTAGAGACTCTCCAGTGGAGAACAAAATATTGCAAAAACAAATTGAAAGTCACTGAACAAATGAGGGTGTTAAGCCCAGCAGGGTGAACCAGATGAACAGAGCACTGCCGAGCTAATCAGGAAACTATGCAACCTGGGAACACAAAGAGAGCTCAGCCTGTGACTAGGGAGGAACCATACAATGAATACTTCTGATGCCTTCAGCTATTTCAAGACTGTCTTGCCAAGGTTTTCTAAAAGGGGGTAGCGTTGTTCTTGATGTGAGCAGATATGACTCCAAGTCCTAGCTGTGCCATTAGCTTCATATATACATATATAAATGGGCAAAGCAGCTGAACTATGTATAATGCCCTTGCAAAAGATACCAGTGAACTAATACATATTGTATTTGTACGTATAATGTGTGAGCCAATTAGAAGTATTATATTAAAAAGATAATACTCACATCTCCTATATAATACATATCTAATAATACGAGCAGGCCAATTAGAAGTGCAAACATGTATTGTTTTATTTATAAAAGACCTTACACATGCTTTCAATAAGCTGAATGTTGAAGCCCGATGATTATAACTATATAAGTATGCATATCTACTTTGTCACTGGTAATTTCTTATCCAAACATAATTTATTAAATTGTCACATTAATTAGGAACTGATATTATTTCTCATACATAATAAAATGATACTAGTAAAAACTGAAAAAAAATCAAATAACAAATGTGTTATTGAAAGTGACATTACCTAGCATATAGGTAATGCATGTGAATTATGTATCAAATTAAACATTCAAATACTTTCAAGAATGGCACAAAGGCCATTGTTCTAAAGACAAAGTCATGATATTGTTATTTAAGAGGTAGGTACTTTTATTTTGGTTCTGGTAATTAAAATATGTTTTTTGTCTTTCAAAGCATTTGATATTTAAAAGGAAAAGTCAGTGAGCATCAGTGAAGCTTTTTGCCCTCTACTCAACTGCTACCCATTTTCTATGTCAGGGATGGCGAACCTATGGCACTGTGTTCCTGTGTTTTTCTTTTAAGACAGAAGATGATAATGTATGAGTGCTTTTTCTAAACTACTACCTCAGTATTCAGGAAAACTTGCAGCGCTGGCATTTTATGACAAATAAGTGGGTACTGGATTGCAGTTGGCCACTGGGTCTCTGAAGAGTTGGCCATCACTGAGCTATGCTGTCACCTTTTCCCTACACATGCCAAAAAAACCCCACCAAGTTACCTATGTGCTCTCATGGAAGCAAGAATGGCCAGCTTGTGAGGAACAACAATGAACAAATTTTCCTTGATAGGGTCAAGAAAATCAGTGATGATAATACCTGAGACAGCTATTTACCATCTCTATAACGGCAATAAAATCCAGGACTCACCATTACCATGCACGAGAGAGACAAAATAATAAACACAGATTATCACTCAGAATGGTGATAAGGATAAGGAAGGTGATAAGGATAAGGATAAGGAAGTAAGAGTAGCCCCGCCATCACTATTAGAGTAAATTTTTAATATGAAAAAGTGTGGGTTTCATTTATAGTTTTTTCAGTGATTTTCATTTCACAAGAACAGATTGTGATGGATTCTATCACAGGAAAATGGTAACATTGATTGATAATGTAAAATGAACAAAAACCTAATCGCCCCCACTAGATTTATAATAAAACGACCACCGCTCGGCCAAGAGGTTAACGTGGCAATCATTTCAGAAAAATAGCATCAAAAGTGACAATTACAAGGTGAAAGAGGTATCAGGAAATGACAAAATAAAATGTGAGCTTTGCTGAAAGGTACCATTAACCACCGAAACAGAGTAAAAACATGTAAAGAGAAGAAAAGAAAAATGGAGAGACAAATACCAACGCCATCGATGCCTGTTGAAACTAGCTGCTAGCAATCTGTCAAATAAAAAACAGAATCCACGACTACGATGTGTGGCTCAGTCAGGGATTGTATAAAAACCACAGCACGCTCGGTGCGCAGGAACGCGTGGGCATGAACTCACGAGGCGGACTGGCTGGCTGCAGTTTCTGCTCTATTTACCAGCTGTGTGATTTAGAAAGCGCTTTCGCCTCTGTCATCTGCAAAATAACGCTATTGCTTCCTCCTCGACTTCATTTTTAATGCACATAATATGAAGGATTTAAAGTAGTGTATTTCTGTCATATTCCAGGCACTCAATAAATCAATGTTTAACATATCATGAATTTAAAATAAGGCAAATAAGACCCGGCAACACCTCCCATGAGTGTTAGTCCTCGAAGGTACTTTAGACAGAGCACACAGTTCTATCATTTCTGTTACTGGTTTTACAAACATCTTTTTTTAAAGATACATTGTTTTTTTTATTAACAATTATTTTTCAATTAAATAGGTCAAGTTGATCCTATGATCAGCTTCTCATCTTCAATTCACGAGGTAATCCATGATACCGGTTACTCTGACCTCCCCTGCTGGTCCTCCACACGCATGCTCCTCCAGACTTGGAGGGAAAGAAGGAGGAGAACAGGAGGAGACTAAGGTGGTTGTGACTCTACGGTACATCTCTGCATCTTTCTGAGTGTTGTTCAAGAACTACTTGGTGTTTCTCTCTGCCTCTCTTACTCTCTGTAAGACACCTCTTATGCCCACTCAACCCTTCTGTCTGTACATTTTTTCCTCATACTCTTTTGACGAAGTAATTTCAGCTTAATAAAATAAAACAAAGTAAAATTGACAGTTGCAGTGGTTGTTTCAAATAGTACTATTTAGTAAATTAATCATGGCATTCAATTGTTAAAAAATATAAAAATTTTTTTAAGAAGACCTTTGCAACAAAGGCGAGTTCTTGGCTTAAATGGCATAATGTGGCCATAATTCTGATGTCAGTATTTGTGCTTTAAATATCTTTGTGCCAGGGCACACATATCTTTTACTGCCTACTCTAGGATAGTGGTGGCAAACCTGTGGCACCCTCGCCCCAGCTGGCTGGTTTTCTTAATCATTGAAAACTCTAAAAGATGTGCCATGACTGATCCAGGCTTTCTGTGGAATGGCTTCGCCAGTGCTGAAGGTCAGAAATCACAGCACCTCTCTGCACCGAGAACAGGGAAGCAGGCCTCCAGTCTCCCTACAGACCTGTCTAAATGTAAGGGCTGGGTCAGACAGCCTTCTGTTCAGGGAAAATAACCGTATGTGGATGGGGAATTCCTGATAACCAGCGAGCCATGTTTTTAAACGTTCACTAAACCATTTTCCTTGTGTCTCTGATGTCCACATCGGTTACTGAGAGATCACAGTCTGTAAGATTACAAATGATGACAAACTGCTTCCATATTTTCCTTTATTTCGAATCCTGACAACCCAGTCATCAAGACTTTGTGGGGTCTGTTTTGCTTTTATTGCTGTTTAGGGTGCTGGTTTCCATTCGCCTATTAAGTATTCTCAGAATGCCGGCTGAAATTGTTCTGTGTAGTAAGAGGTAAATAGTATCGATGGCGATTCATTTTGAACATCTTCCATAAAATTTAGGTGAAAATAAGTACTATCCCCCATTCTCCACGTTAAAAAAGGTATAACTTCTTCAGTGGCACTAAATCAAGTATTTCAGACACTATTCCCTCAAATCCTCCTAAAAGTGTATAGAAATTGGGCAGGAGTTACATTTTCAAGTTGCATCTATAATAAAAAGAAATGAAGGTTATAAGAAACAGCAAATAAATGACTATTCCACATTCACGGGGAGGGGACACAGTAGACTAGCAGTTTATTAGAGAACTCTAGTGCGCATGAGAATGAGGCTGACGGAAAGTAGAGACAGCAAACACAACTTTAGAAAACTTGTCTCCTCTAACCTTCTTAGAAAAGAGTTCGCCAGTCTCTCTAGATGCCTGCTTCTTTCACTAACAAGCATTGGAGATGACTGATCTATGAGTGGTGCTCTGATTTGTCATTCAATATTTTTAACCCCTGCATCTTATTTTCTGATCAAATAATTTCCTGTTTCTATTCTCTTAAAGGTCTGTAATAGTCTTTTTATTGCCAAATGCAACCTCATTTTTTCATATTTCTACCACGTATGACAATATACTTTCCCCTTCCCTGAATTACTTTCCACCTCCCTTTTATTTATGCCAAAACAAATCCCACTTCTCCACTGATACCTGGAAAAAATCTTCTGTTTTTGTTTTTTTGTAGTAAGATCCATGTTCTGTGAGTTGAATCACAGACCCTTTATTTCTCATACTCTGGGTGGCTTCATTCGCATGGCACATTTTATTTCAGCTTTTGTTCTGTGCTGCTGACTCCTAAATCTGTCAGGGTCAGAACTTATCAAGTGCTAAGAGCCAGCTTGCTTTTCCTCCCTCCTCTCCTCCTTCAGCCAAGCAAACCATGTGCGAGTGAACCATTCGCGAACTATGGATCTGCTCCTTCTCCTGATGAAGACCCCTTCATGTCTGCTTAATCCTGACCTGGATTCTCTCCCTTCCAAACAAAGCTGCTCAGATTGGTCACTGACTCTAGTAGCTTTGTGTCCCTTGTATTCTCACCCAGACTGCTCTGACTGACTTCATCTCCATCTCCCATGTCCTGTTGCTCTGCCTGGAGCTGTGGCTTAGCTTCTGCATTTATTTTCACACTCAAAATGGCCATGTACCCAGAGTCTGGCCACTAGTCTCAGGCATGATACAACTTAGTATCTTCCTGCTATTGACCAGTGAACAAGACATGGGCCAGGAATGAAGTGAACTATAAGAGACTGGAAGGAAAGGGAAGGGTTTTTATCACACTTATTCTTTAATGGTTTTTGATACTTGACCTTCAACTTGAAATACTGTCAAGTTCAAAACTTTCATGAAGACCTTCTTCTCTAAAAGAAATTTGCCACCCATACATCATCACACCCAATATTGCAGTTATTTTCCCCTCTTCACAATACTGCTCCCTCCTCCTTTTGTGTACTTTCACAATCTGTTTGTATTTCACTGAAATGCTCTATCTTCTGCCCAGCCTACTCCTTTCTTAAGAGATGCATCTGAAACCATCCTCTCAAGCAGGTCACCCTCTGACTCAAGGAGATATGTGACCTTACTTGACCAAGCCAGACTCTCCTTTTATTAGGACAAAGAAATCAGGATTCTGAGATGTTCAGCAGCGTTTGCTAGCCACTTCAACTGACCATGACAAATTTGGAGTTTGAGATGCGACCTGTAATCTTGAATCACACACACAAAGCTGCTTCCAGGGGGAAAAGTGATGAGTGATTCAGGTGTACATAGGGGAAATCTCTGTTGGAGAATAAGTGTCCCACAAAAAATGAGAAAAACAAAGCAAGGTTGCTTTGGTTTGTACCAACTTTTCATGCTTGCATTTAACTCCTGATCATACTATGGCACATTCTGCCTTCTAATACAAGATGTCTGCTAAGTTGTTTGAATGAATTTCTGTTTCATCTATAGGTTTCAACCAAGACACCCTCGTTCAAACTAAAGACCATGTTTTATCTTCTGTCCAGTATCTCCTCTGGTTGTTACTTATTGTTCTGAATCATGAAAATTCCACTGCAAAGGCAACTTGGAGCCATGTTTTAGTCATTTTCTTGTCGTTGTTGAGTCACAATACTGAACACCCACAATTTAAGGAAAAAGAACGTATTTGAGGGCTCACAGCTTCTGGTTTCAGCCCATGGTTGGCAACCTCAAATGTATAATGGCATGATTGGGGGGGGGTCTGGGAGGGGAAAAGATGCTCACATCATGGCAGCCCAGAAGCAGAGAGAGAAGGGACTATTCACCGAGATATCATTTCCAAGTCATGACCCCAGTAAACTGCCTCTTCTCTCCAGATCCTGCCTCCTAAAAGCAAATCAGCAATAGCAGCCTTATTATCTAATCACTTCTGAACAAATGAGGTTTGGGGTTCAACTGGATTTAAACTGTAACAAGTCATAATAGTGTGCATTACTCACAGATTCATGCATTATCTATATCTGTCAGTTACCTTTCGCCATGAAGACTGTTAATTGCAAGATCCTTTGAGGCAAATCGTATCTTTACTTTTCTTTATTTCTAAATATACCTAGTTGTTTTAGTTCTTTTCCTCATAGGGGACAAAATACCTGACACCAGCAACTTAGAAGAGGGGTTTATTTAGGCTCCCAGTCACAGTTCAGGGTTGGCTGGTTCCCCAGCAGAGACTGCCTGACAGGGGACACAGCAGAGGAAAGCTGCTCAGGTCATGGCAGCCAGGAAGCAGAGGGAGTGAAGGAAGGAGCCAAGAAGGGCGATACATGTCCCAGCTCATACCTCCAGCAACCTGCCTTGGATCGGGCCCACTCTCCAGCACCAGGTTAGCTGAGGCACCTCCACAGTTCAGTTACCTTCCACAGGCCTGCTTCTGAACAAATGAGACTCGGGGGACAGTCTCCCGCTAAACCATTGCACCAACAAACAGCTGCCATTGCAAAAACAGTTTTTGGACCATATAGATTTTTAATCTGTGGGATGGGAGCATAAATGCTAAACAAATTTCGTACAGAGAAGATATTGATATAAACATGCAAACATGTTAGCCCCTAACACTGACCAGGTGTCAAAATTGTTACATAAAAACAAACAGTTTTCTAGGGTACCTAAAATGAAAAGTATTTAATAAAGCACAGTTTATGCTTTCTAGGCTGACCTTATACATTTTAAAATGGAGGATAGAAATATTTGTATCACACTTCAGATAGTCCTTTTTGAAAGCACAGAACACAAGCTTTACAAAATCACTTTCTAGGAATGTCCTCAGACTACAAAATAAGTGAACATTTTAAAGATTATGTGAGCAATTACAGATCATTTGTCAATTTCTACTTTGGGGGAAAAAAAAAAACCTTCATAAAGTGAAGCAGACATCTTTCCTCTGAAGTAGGGCCGTACAAAAGCTAACTGCCCTACTTTTCCATTTTAGGGCCTCAGGGTGGAAAAACCAGAAGAGTGAAGAGGGATTTCTCAGAGAGCTGTAACTGCAAACTGTTGCCAGTCAAGTAATTGAAAGTGCCTTGGGGTAGAGGATTCCAACAGAATTCCTCAAATACAAACAATGGTTAAAGCACTGCGTCAAATGTCTTCAGAAGGATAGTAAGGGAAAAAAAGTCCCTTAGCTAGTCAGCAATAAAAGTTCTGACTCAGAAAACAATGTCGCTGTTTTCTTCCAAAGAGTCCTGGAGGAGAGGACAGAGGCAGACCTCCTTGAGGTGGAAATACAATTCCCCACAGACCGGTTCTGGTGACCATTCCCTTTTACCATCCTGGGATCTTCAAGCCCTTTCTGGTAGTTACTTACTTTCAATTTCAAACTCTAAAAGCAAATATAAATTAAAAGACTTAATGCTCCTCCATTGAAAAGAAAGGAAGGGACTTCTCTTTTCAAGAGTTTTCTTTAGTAAACTTGTTAGCTTTTTTGTCTGTCTCTTCGAAATGTGTATAAGTCTTTTGAAAAGATAATAAGCTTTTTCCAAGTATACCATCCAGTCCTGCTTTTCTCAGACTTGGGAGGTAACTCTGAAACATAAGCATGAAAGATGAGCACCCTTATTTCCTGCTTTCATTGGGAGGGAAGGAGGCAAACTTTGACAAGTGCTTATCGAGATCTACTTTCCTTTGGATAAAGCCAACTAGGCCAACTAAGTAATCCATAGTAACCCCAATTACCAAGTGGATTAAAAGGAGCTATGTGTTCCAATTGGTGCTATTGCATTCTCTTAAGTAGGGGTTAGTTAATTAGTTTAGGAACAGGCATGCAATGAGTTTCAGCTACTTAGCTATACAAAAGAATACAATTTCTATCTGAAGTCTTTAATGAATTGCTCTTATGCATATTACCTTTTGGCTCAATGCATAGTCAATACAAAGCTGTTGCATTTGTCTTTTACCTTTGGGAAGAAACAATTTTTACCTTGGCTTGAGAAAAGATTACTTCACAATTATATTGTCCATATGCATGCTCTTCTTTTCTGCAATACAAATTTTTCCTGCCTTTCTGCCCCTCCTTCATGTCCTTGTTGAACTCTCTCTTTACTGTCATACAATCCAATAGATTTTTCAAGGACAAGTTCCTTTGTAAATTTCCAATCTCGTTTCTGGCCATCAGTAGCTCTACCAACCCTACTCAGCCAGCCCAGTCAGACCTGACAATATAATACGCTGCATTAGCATCACAGAATGTTCCGTTGATGCTGTGCCTGGAATCATCTCCATTCTCCTGACAAACCCAGTGACTTTACTCCGCTATGACATCCTCTCTGAAGATTTCTTGGGCCTGCCTCTAATAACGGCTAATCATTCCTTTCAGTGCAAGCTCTGATCTCATTTCATGCGGCTGAATCCTTGATTATTTTGCATGCAGCACAGATTTACTGAAGGGAGAGAATGTGCCAGCCTACTTCAGAACTGCTCAGGTGACAATGACTTTTCATTATAAGAGTTAGGAAATTTTTTTTTTTTGGTACTAGAAATCGAACTCACAACCTTGCACTTGATAGGCAGGCACTGTGCTGCTGAGCTGTCTGTCTCGCCAGCTCTGGAATTATTTTATGGTAATATGTATGAATCAGTTTCTGTGAATAGGTGGGTGAGAAACCGCCTCTAGGAAGAGCAATGCCCAATCAGTATTCTGGAAGCCGTGAGGGTGAGGAAGTCAGACCCCACATCAGCCCCTGGGACTCCGGATGCCAGCTACCTGACCTTCCGTGGTTAGATGTCAACCTCATGCACCATGAGAATCTGTTTTACTGAACACATTCTAGTCGCAAGTATGTATAGAACTGAAACACCCTAATCAAGACAACTCATTTCTCTAATTCTCCTTTTGTCAATTACAAAAATGTCAGGTTTGATCTTGATTATCTCCCAAAGTCGTTCCCATAGTGCAGTCCATAAACCTGAAAATGTTTCCCTAATTTGTAGTGCCAATATCAGCAATTACTAGAAACAGCCAGGTATATATGATTTGTGTCAGACATTTAATTTTCTCTCTGGGGAGCTGTTCTGACTATCAACCCCTTCCAACACAGATATCTCAAAAATCTGATATAAACTGCCAAGGACCATTAATTAAAGTTTTTTCTTCATTACATTTTTCCAACCAAAGTTCCTGAATCAGTTTTTCTCACTTAAAAAAATAAAGTTTATTTCTTTATTCATCTTTTGTTAATTATTCTAATATGCATCACCCAAAAAGCTAAGAGGGCAAAATAAGGCAGCATTTGGCATGTTATAAGAAAAGAAGTGCCCATCCCTACATTCCGCAGGAAAAGGAGAACTTAGAAGTGGGCTTCTCTCCATCCTGTCAAAGTCTCAGGCTTTCAGATTATACCTTGGAGATCCTAAGGAGGGATTTTGTGAATACATGAATCAATCCATGAATGAACAAATAAGTAAATGATAAAATAGTTTAGGCTGAACTTGGGTAGAGTAAAAAGATATGACTGAAGTCCAAAGGCAAACAAAAAGTGAACATTAGGAATCATTAACTTCTATTGATTGATGAGGCAAATGAACCTACATTTGTATGGAAATGATAGAACATTGTAACATGAGAGCTGATTTGTGCTGATGTCACGTGCTGACCCACAAAAGTTGTAACACAATCAAGATCCATGAAGCCAGGCCTTTATGTCCTGGCCAATTGTCAAGAAAAGCTTTGTTCATTCAAACAATATATTCCAGTGAGATATAATGATAATTGAAATAAATAAAGATCCTGCCTTCAACAAGCAGTCAAACTTTCAGGCACAAAGTCCAGACTTTGCAGAGCTATGCACATTCAATGATGCTTCTGAAACCTTGGAAGAAGAAAAGCCAGACACCAACCTCTATCATCATCTCCTTGCAACAGTGGAGGAGCTAGTCAGAGGTACACCCATCTTTAAATTCATTTAAAAAAATTGATGCAATATCTCTGAATTTAAACAAAAGATGCACTTGTGTCATTGCCTAAGTGGAAATAAAGATCACATGTAAAGAAATTAAAATCTAAGCCTGGAGATCTAGCACAGTGGGAGAGAGCTTGTGTAGCATGCCCATGGCCCATGGTGCCACCTCTAGGATGGCTCCCCCAAACAGCTATTGTACTACTTTTATTTTCTTGTGAGCCAAGGAAACTCTGGAGGGGAAGATTAGATCAACCCAGTGTTTTCTGATAAGCCTTTGTGGCTCAATGAAAAATTAGTTTTCATTGAAGTGTTTGTTAGATGGACCTTAAATTGCTACTAGTTAAATAGACTAGATAATAAAAAGAACTGCAACAATAGTGCAAATACCTTGGTATTTCAGGCACCTTTGTTCTCTAAGAATGACAGGCTTGAAGCATATAAAAATTTAGAGTTGCTTTAATTGTGAAATCGAACACATTTTTTTGTATATCCCAGAGATCTGTTTATGTGGTGCAGTATTGAAACTTATTTCTAAATATATTGAAGAATTTCTATTATTTTTACTTTTCAGAAATTTTTATGTAAATAATTATTTTTCAAACAATTCTCATTATATGATTTGAAAAACAAAATATACTTAATACATAAACGTGTTTTCTATTTTAAAAGTAGAAAACTACAGAAGAGGGCTCTTTTTCTTAATCTGAATGTGATATTGACAAACAGTTAACATTCTACCCCTGCATGATGCTCAGTTACTTGTCAGGCTTTCAATATGGAGAAAATCCTGTGAATTATCCCTGCAGGAAACGAGCAAATGTTTCTGTAATCCAACTAATGATACTTGTTGACAAAACAGAGGATTTTCTCAGAAAAGAGACATGTGGTGCTAAAACTCACACAACCGAGCACAGGAACTTTTGCTGGACAGTGGGCCAGTCAGAAAAAGAAAAAAAAAATGACTGTTTAATCATGATATCCAAAGACAAAATTGCTTAGTAAGCTGTCTTCTTCTGACCCTCTCTTTCTCCCTTATGATTATGAAAGTATAAATTCATCATTTTTACCATTATAAAGATAAATAATATCATAAGAAAAATATATTTAATAAAAATGGCTTGTACTGGTTAGCACCTGACACTATTGTTCTGAATGCTTTTGGATGGGTTCATTTACTTAAGCTGTAAAACAAACCATCAACTAGAAACAGCATTTTTACTTTATAGAAATACTAAAGCAACTAAGCCCCAGAGGTTCTGAATAAACCGAAGGACAATGTGTTCCTAGATCCTGAACCATAACCAAAGCTTCTTGAGTTAGAACCCAGCAGGTCAGCAAGCAGGTGTGTGACGCCTCTGGCGGGAGGTCCCAGACTCCAAGTGTTCACCAGTAAGAACCCCTCTTCAAATACACCTCACCTGTGCTACGGTAATTCCATGAATCAGAAAGATTACCTTACGCAAATCTGCTTATAACTAAAAACCTGTCTTTACATCACTGCAGAGACGCTAATGAATTGCTACTTATGTGGATACATATGAGATCTAAGCAAATAAATTCATCTCCCCTTCATATATACTACTATACATTCCTTTCAATTTTGAGTTAGTGGGTTTCTGCTTTAAAATATAAGAGGTTAGCTTGAGAATTTCGTATGTATCAAAGTGCCCGGATTTATTTACATCATTAAAATGTCAAGTTGCCCATTAGTCTTTTTATGTTACATTTTTATGAAGTATCCAATCTATAATATGAAATTAAATATTGGACTGCCTGTAGCTTTGTATGCTTTTTCTACAAAACAATACAAATTTCCTAAAGGCAAAATAACTGATCAATACATACTACTGCATCTCTCTGAACCTGTGATTCATTCAGTAAGTAAAGGTGCTTGACTTTATTTTAGAAAAAGTTTATTTTTAACACGTAGTTAAAATTCAATTCATTTGATAAATCCTCTGCTTTTCTAAGAATTTTGTTCTTTCTCAACCTATAAAGAAAACCAAATTTTGATGGATGTTTTGCTATTGAAAAATGAATAATAATTGCTAAAAATAAAGTTCATGGAGAAAAATAAGGGAACATGCTGAAGTCAAAAACAATGACAAAATGAAGGACAAAAGTATTATTTTGCAGTGTCTTATAAAAGAGGACCACCAAACAAAAAAATAGAAAGAAAGAAAAAAAGAAAGAAAGAAGAAAGCAAGCAAACAAGCTAGAATGGAAGGAAGGAAGGAAGGAAGGAAGGAAAGAAAGAAAGAAAGAAAGAAAGAAAGAAAGAAAAGAAAAGAGAAAAGAAAAGAAAAGAGAAAAGAAAAGAAAAAACAAAGAAAGGAGCAGGAGTATACTTGGTTCAAGTATAAAGTTGGTTCAAGTATAAAGTTTCACTGACGCAATCATAGAAGGATAAGGAAATGAAGGCCTAACAGGCATTTCCAAGTGCAAACATTGTGTAAAGAAGTTATGGATGGGGAATGTCTATTTGCACAGAAGAAAGAGAAAGAGGAGTAATTCAGTATCTGCTTCTGTGTTGTCAAAATAAGCAGCTATTTCTCCGGTATCTCAGAAGTAGATTTACTCCCATCTGTTTTGAGACCTCAGGAAACCCTAATGTGATTGAATGTGATTCTAAAAATCTGTCACATTCCATCACAGACTAAGGCAAACTGTCCACCTTTCAGGAAGTGACCTCTTCTGTGAGGCATATATTAATAGGTACTCCTGAAGATTGAGCCAAGTATGGAAGTGTATAGTTAAGGACACAGCAAACTTTGGATATTTACAAAATAGTCCTTCACTTCTACAAAGAATATGCAAAAGGTTCAGGAAGAAACTTATGTCCATTTTCAAAGAAAAGTGCTGTCTAACTACATATGCTAATTCTCAAAGAGGGGATATAAAAATAGCAAGCTTTAGCATTTCACAGGAAAGGAAAATCACCAAGGGTCAGCTGATGTGGTCAAAAGAGGCATCCATAAGAAGGTGGATCTGGTTACCTGCCAAGACTTTTTGTGTGCTACTGAGAATATATAATTAAACAGTGACACCTAAAAGGCTGACCCAAGGTATAAGAATAGCTTGTACCACTGACTGAAGTTTTCCCTTTCTGCCTGACACGGTTCTTCCAGTTTGGGTTCATAATGTTCTGGTAAAAATAGTCTGTTGACAGAGCAGTGATATACAGGAAAAAATTTCAAAGCATGGAACTCTTTAAAATGCATTTTTGTTTTATACTTCAACATTATTCTTGCACTATGTTTTTTTTAATTCCTTCAAAATTGTTTCAAAATTTTTATTTTTCAAAATATATATTCATGAGCTTAAAGTAAAAGAGATATCAATTAATGTGAATTCTCACCTAAATTCACCCATTCAGTGTTTAATTACTATGAAGACTACTTTTTATCACTCTTTCAACTTATTTTCCTTCACTTGTTATGAATGCACAATAAACATTCAGATTATTTTTATGCTCTTTTATGCATACATTTATATTTGCCTATGACTTAAAAATCTTCCAGTTATATTTGTTTGGGCAATATTAAAACATACTTTGTAGGGTTTATGTTGGTTATACCCACTAGTAACAAATTATAAGGGGGAAAACAATACATAAGTTTTAAAACCTTTGGTAGCAAGGTAAAAGGATCTTTCCTCCTTGCCCTTTCCCTATATACTTCAGGTGATTTCCTTGCCTAATTTAAGCTACAAATTTCATAAAAGCATACAAAAAAGAAAGAAAAAAAGAGAACAAACTACTCAATGAAATAATAATAATAATAATAATAATAATAATAAACTACTCCTGCTTTTTTGTTATCTATTCAGTTTATCATTATACCTTACATTCATTTATTTTAAGAGACAATTTAGGAATAAAAAGAATGGGAATCTAGCCTAGACAGTAGTAAACATCTATTGGAAAAGATGACAGAAACACGTATAATTAAAGCAGACACTGAAAGCCTAGGGTGACTAACATGTGAGATACATATTTTAGATGGGAATTGAGAAGCAGGAGAGAGGAAACCAGGCTTTGTTCTGCTTGTCAAGAAAGGCACTAATGCAGCTTACAGTAATTATCTGTAACCAGCATGGTCAACCTTACATACTCCACAGAATGCTCAGACTTCAACTGATTTCTGTATAATTTGGCTCTGTTTACAGGTCAACATCAAATAATTATATAAAATCTACATATGAGTTTGGGCCGTGATCATATGCTTGGTACCAAGCTACTTGGCAGCAAAGGATTAACCAAGCCATGCACACTGCTGTGTGGCTCTGCGTCAATTCGATCAACTTGCTAAGAGATAGCAGCTCCCACTCTGGAATCCAGCACAGGCATCTGAGAGCTTCCGTCTCTGGAACATCCATGACAGACAATTAATAAACTATGATGTCCACTGTTCACTGACGGGTAAGATTCCTACAGTGTAAAGTAGAATTAATGCAATGGTTCTTCAAGGAGTGACAAGTGAAGGACCGTAAATGCACAATATTTAAATGACTGCTATGGTTTGCATATAGATGTCCCCCCAAAGCCTCATGCGATCCTAAGTGAGCTTTTTACAGAGGAGGCTGGATCTAGAGAGTGTGGTGCTAGGATTAAGGGAATCTGATTACTAAATCATTGTACTGATTGCTTTGGCATCCCCTCTAAATTTGGAGGCCTAGATAGAATAACAAATGAGAAAGACAGAAGCTACAAAGGCCACTTGGATTTGCCTTTTCACTACTTTGTTGCTTTAGTACCTTCTGCCAGCCAGGAACTGTTTCTCCTGGGCATGCCTCTCTGCCTTGCAGCCAGCCAGTTACAGACTGAAACGTCTCCAAATTGTGAGCCAAAATACATCTTCCCTGCTTTAGCTTTGTGCTTCGGGTATTATGTCTCAGCAACAAGAAAGTACCTAAGACAACTCACAACAAACAAAGTTCTAGATTAAAGACCCAAGGTCTAAAAGTATGAACATTAAAGGTCATTAAATTCCCCTATGTGAGCAAAAATTAACACAGACGAAGCATGGTGGTGCCTGTCTGCAAGTCTGGCTACTCAGCAGGGTGTGGCAGGAGGATCACAAGTTACAGACCACCCTACTGCTTGGATAGAGACAGTGAGAGTGTCTGCCAGCAGGTGAGGCCTTGGCTGCATCACCAGTATCCTCCCTCCCCAACACAATTAACACAAATGTAATTTATCGGTGTCTTATAAAGGTTAGGAAAAATACTTCAGACTTTTTCAGGATATCTTTCTCATCAAGCTAAATTTTCTTTCTATGCTCATGTTTGTAGTTATGCAAAAGGTGGCAATAACACTACTTTAAAAAGCACGAAAGATGAAGTTCTGAAGTTCAAGGAGCACCCAGTATATTGGGGAAAATAGGAATATATTAAATCCCCTAAACTAAGTGGTAATGTGGCCAATATGGTCTCATAAACTAGATTTAGGTAATCCAAACATAAATAACTAGGTTATGGTAGGTCAGAAAATAAAGGACTCATAAAAAAAAAAGAAAAGGAGCAAAAGCTATAATATTCCAAGGGTCCCTTCCCACCTGCTGCAAGCGGCAGTGCAAAATTGTTCTCCTGCTACATTTGTTTCTCACTCAATGATCCCTCTGTTACCCCTTCAGTGCAGTGCTATAAGTGATACTGAAGTGACTTTTCTGGACTACAGTTATGTTTATTCTATCAGGTCGCTGGAACAATATGGCAAAGCAAATGGCAGAGGAAAATGTTAAGAAAATAAAGGAGCATGAAGGATTGCCATGGCATTTTGTATTTGTCTAGCATTATGTGTTTTATAAAATATACACACATATAATTCATTTTGCCCTTAAAATTATATGGTATAATAAGGAAATTACAAAGGAAGAAATTAAAATACAAAGAAACTTAATGTTTTGAAATCCTTAGTGTCCTTAACAAGCTTCTGATTTTACATAAGACTTTTCTCTTCCCACCTGTGCTATGGATTTTTCACATTTTCCTTTCTTTGGATGTTTGACGCCACCATTCTCCCTCTTCAGTATATAATTTCTTACTCCTCACTTTTTCTGTCAATACAAAACTCATTATCATGTTTTCTCACAGGTTAAAAAAGTCTCTCTCAACGCATTCTCTTCGAAGCTCCCATGCTGCGTTCCCTCTTCCCTCCGTTCTTTCCTCAGGACGACGTCCAGGACCCTGGGCTACCTTCGTCATCATTCACCTGCAACTTGATTGCACCCTTCCCAACACTGTGAAGGTGTTCTTGCGGATTCCCAATTTTCTTTTGGACGTTTTCTTTTTTCTATTTTAGCAGAGTTAGTATCTCCGCCAATTTAGACCCTGTTCTATTTGCCTTCATTTGCGGTTCTGGAATCTGGACATTTTTCCCTTCATTTGGTTCTTCAGTCGTTGCCTCACAGTCTTCTTTGGGAGCTCCTCTCTGTTGTCCAGATGACTTTTAGATGATGCCTTTTATGATGGATACCAAACTCCTTTATCTACTACGATCAACTGACCATCAGTGACTGTCCTTTCAACTGACTAATCGACCTGCAGATTCTACTCTGCCCTCTTCACTTCCACTGCCCTGGCTCGGCCTCTTACCCTCATCGGCTATTACTCGAATGGCTATAATTTACTTCCTGCTTTTATCAATGCTTCTGCCACCATTAGCAAAGAGAAATGTCTGTTCTCTAAGAAAACGTGAATTAAATTATTCCCAAATTTATTTGACAATCAAAAGAACAAACACAGTTCTAAAGCCATAAGCTCTCCTTCGAGCTTTCGCCACTGTTCAATGTGGAGTCTGAGCTCCAGCCCCCACAAACATGATTCTTGACTTCTGTCCTCCGCCTTCAGAACTATGACAGCTCTACCTGCTTTACAGAGATACTTCGCTTCTTCTCTTTAATTGGTTCTTGGAGGTATGAAGAGTAACAAAGACATTGCTTTGTCTGGAAAGGGTAGAAGTCATAGGTTATGAACACCAAGTCCCAGCTTGTGCATGGAGGACCAGACAAAGGATGTGCCCTGGAACAAGTATTTTGTGTCAAAACTCCACCAGGGTCAAAAGAGGGCAGTACAAATTCTGACACTACCTAGAAATAGTCTCTTTGTTGCTTGTCTTCAGATGCCTGTGTTTCACCCATGTCCTTATCCATTAAGACATGACACAAAATGCACGATATAAACAAATGGGATTGCTAGTTTTCTATGGATTTTCATTAGATTATTCTCCCTTTGTCAAGTCGTGTGTGTCTATCTATTCTTCATCAAACATACCATAAAAATACATAACTTTGCAAGTTTCTCTGGAGCTTCCTTTCAGAACACTTTTCTGGTATATGAAAATTAAGTATTAAATGAATTTTTGTGTTTTTCTCTTGTTAATGTTTCTTTTGTTTTAGGCATCTCAATCATGGATGGGTAATGAAAGGAATCTCTTTTCCTACAATACCTTTTTAAACTGTTGTGGATTTTTGCTCTACTCTCTTTCTCTCTGGTTTTGATAACATTGTCATGATATATAGCTTTCAAAATTTTAATCAAATGTCTCCTCTTGCCAGTGAAAGGAATGTTATATTATTTGTTTGTGACATAAAGCCCTTACCCAAGACAGCAGCAATGAAAAATCCATAGCCTAGTATTCATACATATAAAAAAAATTCTAAGTTTTGGAGTTCTAAATAATGAGAGCAATTATCATTAGGTTATATGTCTCTTAATAATTAATTAATAAGTAATTAATAAGTAATGCCTCTTAAGCAATATCTTGAAAAGCATTTTCTTCTATATAGTTTTTCTCTGATGCATACATATATTATGTATGTGTAAAATGATTAATAATGGGTGAAGTTCAATGTAGCTTTATCACAAAATGAATTAAAATGCCTTTTAAATCAAAGAAGTATAAATATCCATTTTATAATATAGTTATTAACTGACTGACTTTCTAAATAAAACTTAAGTCATATTCTCATTGTATGTTTTTTACTTGGCTCTCTGCTGAAGAACATAAACTGATTCATTGCTGCTAGAGTGTAATACTCTGTCATATCTATAAATTCCACAAAGTCACAAGCCACAGAAACGATGGTTACATGCTGTTTTGAAAATGTCTGAGAATTAATCATTTATTTCCCCTTCCTGACATGCCTTTTATGCTTCGCATGTTTCTCGAAGATAAGGTGAGCGGGAATGTTGAGCAGTGTTACTGTGCTCAACAGAAGAAGACGATGAGCCCCTCCAGCCCCTCCCCAAAAGCCTCACAGTTCACTTTGAAGATACAATAGTTTGCCCAATTTCAGAATCTTTTCCAAATACCTTTCCTGAGTTGTGAAAAGCAAAATCGCTTTGACAGGTACACAGTCTATTTTTAGAATCTGTGCCTTTTTTCACATAATTTTACATAATCTTCCAAGCATGTGAGCATGAAGAGAACAAGGGGACAATTTAAAGTGCCTGCAGAGCCAGAGAGCAGATGACACAGGAGGCATGCTTATAAACTCAGTCAACAGATTTGCCTCTACGAAGAACTCTTTCTAAACACTATCTGTATTCATGTACAATTTGAAATTATTAATAGCACCTGTGCATACAGTTCTTTGAATAAAAGTGAAAAAACTGAAAACTTCCAGGATTAACTTAGTTTTGATCTTTTCAGTAGTTTTCAATATAACCAAAATTCTCCCATGAAGTACATACTTCCAATGCCACCATGACACCCTTGATAGCAGTATTTAATTAAAATATCATACAACTATCCAGACATTTATCACACTGGCCTGAAATTATCTCTTTATTGTCCCTTTCTAAAGTACAAATGGAACTCTAAGAAAAGCAACTGGATTCTCAGGTGAGCCTAAGAGAAACTAGATGGTGTCATAGTTATTTCTAATTTGTACTGTACGTACAGTTCAGTCTTCCAGGAAAAGTAATCTTTCATGACACAACAGAGGTCCCCCAGGCCACTGCCTTCAGCAGCTTGATCATTTATAACAGCCTAGATAAGACCTAGAAGTGAAACACAGGATCGTGATATTTTGCCTTTTTGGTTTTCATAGAAAAAAAGCCTCAGGAATGTAGAATAATCATCAAAGAAATGACAGTCCATATGGAATATGGCTTCTTAAATTTTATTTAACTTTTTTCTGTCTCCTTAGGCTGGAGTATTCTAAAGAAGGACAGTAAGATTAACCAGTTTTCTAAAAAGTGGACAGTGACAAAATATTTACATATCATTAGAAGTGCAATAAATCTTATAAACCCTGTGAAATATATATGACAATTGTTTTTTTGCTCATAATAACTTGCCATAATTTTTGTAGTCTATAAGCTTCAATTTGGTTTAACAAAGTTTTTTGACCCACACTACAATGGTAACAAAAGAAGAAACAAACATTTGTTTTCTTCAAATAAGAATGTTTTCAGGATTATGCAAGTGCTATTTTGGGGGCAGTACTGGGAATTGAACTCAGGACTTTGTGCTTGCCAGACAGGCACACTTCTGATGAGTTATATATCTGGCCCCTCTGGTTTATATTCTAATCACTGGTTAGAATACATATGTATAAATTAATCTCTGCTACTAACATTTTAACCATTTAGTATCAAGAGAAGCACAATAGACCTGGAATAAATTCTTTGTTTTTGGAGCTTACTTAAGAGGATGATAAAATATAATGAAAAGAAAGAAAACCAAACTGGTCATGGTGGCACACACCTATAATCCCAGTACATGGGTGGCTGAGGCAGGAGGTTTGCTGTGAGTTCCAGGCCAGCCAGGGCTACAAAGTGAGTTCAAGGCCAGCCTGAACTGCATGGTGAAATCCTGTCTCAAAAGAAAAAAAAAAAAAGAGCGAGAGAAAGAAAACCTTATCATTACTTTTTAGTCATTGAAAATTTTGCAACCAAGAATGTTTAAGTAATTATGCAAAGAAAAGAAGAGGTCATTTATGCTCTTTCTTCTCATTTTTATTGTTCTAATTAATTCTGGCATTTTCCAATTTCCCTTTGTTTTCATATGTTTTGTGTTCACTTCATCACCCTTCTTAAAGACTTTTTTGGGAAATAAACATAAAAAGTGATTTGGGACACAAATGACATAACAGTTGTAACAATTTATATGAGAATATTTGTTTTATAATTACATTTTTTAATATGTGAATGAATGCATGCAGGAAATGAGAGCAACTGCAGGAGGAGAAGCGAGAAAAAGTATTCTATTTCAAGAATCAAGAATATTTAATAGGTTATTATTTTAAAAATAAATATATAGGGCCTTCATTTCTTACATAAATTAACCTACTGCTTTTACTAAAGCCCTATCTAAAGTAAGCCTCACAATATTTTATGCTTGACATAATTTGTTTAATAGTAAGTTTGTTCTTTGAATCAACAAGTGTTTATATGATATCTATTCTTTATCAAGCATTCAGCCAGGAAATAAAAGTAAAAGAAGTGTAATATATATGTCTTTGAGGCTCCTATATATTTTTCTAATTCACTTAGTCTTTTAAAATGGCTTTTAACAGCATGAAACATATTTCTGGGGCCCAAAAGTTCACTCTAATGTATTTAGAAGACGACTGAGTAACTCAGTGTAGGGTTCCTTTGTGTGTAGGGGGACCAGAGGGACATCACAGTTTAGTAGGAAGAAAGGGATAACTCTTATGGAAAGAGGCATCAGAAAGGGAGATTTGCAAAGTGAAAGGTAAGATAGTGTGAACTGATTCCTATGCAAAGCTCCCCTTGCCAATATGGAAGAAGTTAGTGGTTAGATAAGAGGCAAGGAATACTTCCAGGTCTTGAAAGTACAGTAGAGACTATAATGTTCTTTTAAAAAAGCAAGCCAAGGCACAAATAAAAGTAGCTTATGTGGCCTAAACAATATGTGGGTGAAAGTTCTTGGCGGTCTCAGAACTCTGGAAAATGTCATGATAGAAAGGGTGAAGGACATTTACTCCACATCCATGTAGAGAGATTACAGCCAAAACTCACAATGCGCCAAAATGATGAAATACAAAACTTTTTCTCCACAGAAGGCAAAGGAGGAGGTACTGGAAACCTGGATTTCAAGACTTACTACAAAGCAGAATGTAAACAGCATGGTATTGGTACGAAAACAGACAGGAAGACCAATGGAATAGAATACAAGATATAGAACCAACCTCACACACCTTCAGCCACCTCATCTTTGACAAAGGGACTAAACAATAGCTTAGCGAAAAGTTAGCCTGTTTAACAAATGTTGCTGAGGAAACTAGTTTTCCACATTCAAGAGGATGACAGTACACCCATATGTCTCGCTTTGTATGAAAACCAAACCAAAACAGATCAAAGACCTATAGAAAATACAAAACTGCTGAAAGAAAACATGTGGAAAACATTTGATAAACATAATTATTAACTTTCTGATCAGAAGTGCAATAGCATAAGAAATAATACCCTTAATCAACAAGTGAGATTATATTCAATTTAAAATCTTTCACATAACAAAGGAAACAACAGAACACAGTGATAATCTAAACAATGAGAAGGATTTTACCAATCACTCTTCTGATAAAGGACTAATATCTAGAATGTGTAAGAAAGTAAAAAAAATTATACTAGCTGAAATAAATGACTCAATCAGAAATAAGTAAAAGAAATAGACATGTCTCCAAAAGAAGTACAAATGGTCAATAAGAACATGAGAAAATGTATGGCATTGTTAGCCATTAGGGAAATGTAAATTAAAACAACTCTGACTCCATTTTACCCTAGAATGAATGGGTATCATAAAGAACACACACACACACACACACACACACACACACACACACACACATCAAATGCCGGTGAGGATGTTGGGAAAAAACTTGTACAAGGTTGGTGGAAATGTTAACTACAACAAGCACTATCAGAACCACTGTGGATATTCCTCAAAAATTTACTAAAAATTGAAATTCAATTTAACCCAGGTATATATCTCCTGAATATCCTTCAAAACACTTAAAAGCATCAGGCTGCAATGATACATGTGTACCGTCCCCATGTTTACAGAAGCACAATTCATAGATAAATGAATAAAGAAAAAACATATATAAAGCAACAATAAAGAAAGTTAAATTTGAGTCATTTGTATGAAAATGAATGTGTCTTGAGGCCATAATGTTAAGTGAATTAAATCAGACATAGGGATACATATCACATGGATTTATGTGAGAAAGCTACAATATAAATAAGTTACAGAGTAAAATAAAGGATACAGGACAGGAAATAGGGAGGCATATTGTTTGGAGTTGGGGACGAGAAAAAAAAAGAGAAGGAGAGAAAGACAGGAGGTAAGGAAAGGGTAAAAACTATCAAGAAATGATATGTTAGGGCCCGGGATGTAGCTAAGCAGCACACAGCCTGCCTGGCAAGCACAAGGTCCTGAGTTTGATTCCAGTTGAAAAGAAAACAAAGAAATGATTATGTATCAATCCCCCAAAACAAATGTAATTATTATGTATTGCATCCATGTACAAATAAAATTAACAAAATGAATGCTCTTGATCATTTCAGCTTCATTGCATCTCTGGGATGATAACAATGGTCTTAGTAAACAAGAAGTAATAACTACATAGAAGACCAGAAGGGAGAAGTAGAACGTATATGGAAATGTTAAGTGGCATTTCATAATAGGTAAACTATAGAAACAGCCAAGATACTCAGGGGCAGTAACTGAATAAAGAAAAAATATATATATATTTGCATATATATGTTGCATATATATATAGTTGCATATATGGTGCATACATGCAGTTGCATATCTATAAATATAAATTTATATATTAAATATAAATATAAATATGCAACAGTATTTTGCAACCATATATATGGTGCATACATATAATTGCATATATATAAATATAAATTTATATATTTATAAATATAAATATAAGTATATATATTTATAAATATATATATGCAACAGTATTTGGCAACAATATAGATCATCTTGTATTGGTCTGTCAAATTCATATATTCTTCTTAGGAACACATACTATAGGTCAGAGCATCTGGTACAGTTACATAACCTGAAGCCCTAGGTTTGGTCACCACAGAATGCTGCATAGCACCCCGTAAGCTTGCAGTATTGCCCTTGGAGAGCCACATGCCAGGTGCCCTTGCACATATCAACCATTTGCCACCATGATGCTGTGAAGCGGGTACACCTAGAGTGTTCCCATTTTCCAGACTGAAAAATGCAAATGCCAGGGATTTGTTAAGAAGCTTTCCTCAAGCTGATGCAGATGTCCACCATGTATTTGACGACATTTTCTGGAAGGAAAAGGGAGTGTGGCCATCAAGATACACTCAAATTGTGCTTGGTTTGTGGGCTATAAAATGCTCCTCAATCTTTATGGGGAAAGGGAAGGATGAATTATATGAGTCAAGAAAAGAATGAGATAGGAAATTTTGCACACAGTAATTTAGAAGCAAAACCAACTAGAAATGAAAATATTTCAAGTTGCAAAAGTAGTTTTGAAATGTGGTTTGAAGGTAATAGATAAGTTATGTGGTTAAAATGTATCATTTTGACATAGATTTGCAGGAGAGACAGAAATGCTGTCAAAGAAATGTTCCAGGGTGTGGCCAGTGTCAGACTCTGCTTAGCCCTGGGAAAGAATCCTGAGATCACCAGAAGCTATTGATGTGCGTATGAAAAACCAAATCCCTTATGCAATTTCAAGGTGAGCTTTTAGGAAAAAACTGTTTAGCTAAACAGTTTTGCATTCACCCTCAGTTATAATAAGTCAATGATTCCAACTGCCGTGTTCACTGAAAGATGAATATAGTACAAATCAAGGAAAAAAATTGTAACATGATCATGAATAAATACTATTAATATTTCATCAAAATTTTATATGATTTTCTTGAAAACCACTTTTGTTGTAGTCTAGAAAATTTCCCAAATCTTTTTTTTTTCCATGTGGCTTCATTATTCCATCAGGCTGATTATGTATTTGCACCATTCTTTCAATGTTTCAAATTGGCATTATGAGAACTAGCCAATCACTATTTTATACCCTTCAAGTGATAAAAGTTTTCACAAGGCTGCAAGATATTTTGCTGGACATAAACATCAGACATCAAGGAAAGTACATGCTAAAATGATTCCTTCCATGGGTTAGATCCTGTAATTGATCAATTTCTGTATTTGGGGGCATATCATTTGATAAAAATTAGCTCAGATAATTATTAAATCCCTACTATTCACCAAGTATGTTTTTAAGGTTTGCAAATCTCAAAAGATGGAAAAGATTTATCTGTCTTTTTAAAGGAAAGGACACAAGAAAGAAGCAACCCCAAATGTGGGAGTGCAAAAGTAACTAAAGATAATTGCTTATGACCTCAAAGATGCTACAAGACAAAGATTTCAAAATTATTTTTAAAAATGAACTGGAACAAGTCAAACAAAAATTAATAGGCTACCTTAAATGTCTAGAATAAGCATATGCAAGATCAATATTTATGTAACACAAAGACTGGTCAATTCTCCCCAAGTCCTATTTATTTCAAGAAATAGTCAATGAAAAAAGAAAAAGTTGAGAAAGCAAAAGCAACATAAGTTTGTCAGTAAATAAATATAAACTACAAAAGGGTATTAAGTAGACAAGAGAATAGAGCATGTCTATGAATCACTTGTGCAACAGGAGAGCTACAGACTGGAGGGACAGAAGCCAAGCTGCAGTTCATTCTGCAAGTAAATAATTCCACACCCTCACTGCGTTCCACTGTCTTAAATGCGAGGGAAGAAGAGGATTCGATGTAGGCTTTCTAAGAATCCAGTCCATTCAGAATAAGATTTTATTTACAAAATCATACATAGTGTGTCTTGAAGGATAGAAGAAGAAAAGTGAAAAAAAAGTCTCACAGAACTAAAAGAATGGAGGAATCCCTGGGACATAATAGTGTGGAAAAATTTTTGCTGTGAAGTTGAATTACAGTCCTATTGTCCTATGCAGTCGTTTACCCTGAGTCAGACTTCCACAGCTCCATGATTTCCACCAACATCAATTAAGACTACAGACTAGAAGCAAACACCACCTTTCTCCAACCCAAGATCTTCCACATACACATTGTATGGCCTTGGTCTAATAATCTTTGAAGACTGTACAGTATGAGAATAATAAAAATGGCAACTTAATTGGCAAGCTAATCAACTAGCTGTGGGAATTAAATTGTGCACTTCATAAATATAGTTGTACAGTATATCCCAAAGTGTTCAATAAATGCTAGCCACTGATGGCAAGAATATCCTCGATGAAGTGGCAAATGGGTATCTACAAATAAATGTATGTCTACATGTGTATGTGTATATGTTCATCTGTGTGTGTATATCTCATATATAAGAAAAAAGAAATAGGGGCTAGGAATACAGCGCAGGGGACAGCACCAGCCTGGCAAGCATGAGGTCATGAGTTAAATACCTGGTAGAAAAAGAAAGAAAAGAAGAAAGAAGGAAAGAAGGAAAAAAACTGGAAATAGGTAGAATGCTACCAACATTTGTTGATGCATTAATTTAAGGAAAAACTAAAAGTAACACAGAGTTGCCAAAGTATTAAAAAAACTTTGCTAACATATATTGTATTTGTAGATGTAAAACTTGCCAAGGTTTGAGTTTTCAAAATTACTCTCTTTGATTCGGATTTCATTGTTTATATCACTGCTGTGTCCAACACTTGACCATTATTAAGATTTATGAAGTTCTTCCCTGATTTAAATTCATGCCATGTAACCAAGAACCAAACAAAATTTAGACGCAACAAACTAGATATTTAAAAAGCATTAAAAATAAGTCAAAAGAATAATCATAAAACTAATGTAATTGTGCCTTTTATAAACATTATAAAGTTTCAGATTTAATTCTATTGCAAACAAAAGACATAAAGAAAGGACTCATTTCTGTTGAAAGAATCTTTGGTTAAAATGCAAATGGTTGTATATATTTACATATAAATTTGGGAATTTTCCATCGGGATGGTTTGTTTAGTTCATTTGTTTCACTTAAAACTAATAAACTAATGTCATTATTCTGACATGATGAAGTCTGTTTATGAAAATCTTGATTGGATAAACTCAACTAGATCCAAATGGAGAGCAATTTCCATACCAATTACCCACTTACACTATATATGACTTTAGTAAAAAGAAGAAAACTGGCTTAATCAATAGTGTTGTCTCCTGAGTGACAAACCCTGACTTATCTTTGTTTCACTGTCTCATATAGAATAGCCTACTACACATTCTATAATTTAATCAATTTTAGTCACCCTACCTTGATTACAATGTGTTTCATTTACATGTTTATACAATTTTGATATCTTTACCATATATGTACATCCCAATCGCGAGGGCTCAGCCATATTGGGAGTTGGGCCCACAATGTATGAGGGTAGGATGTAAATAATCAGACTGCAGAATCTTTTGTCTGTCACTTCTTAGTTCTAAAACATGCTCATTCTGTCTCAACAGTCCCCCAAATCTTAACTTGTTCCAACCTCAAGTTACAAGTCCAAAGTCCAAAGTCTTAACTAAACACCACTGACACTGGATATTCTTCCCCCCTGAGGCAAGCTGCTCTTCAACTGTGAACCTGCGAAATCAAACAAGTTACTTGCTTTCATAATGCAGTCATGAGACAGGCAGAGGACTACCATTCCCAAGAGAGAAAGAGGAGTGAGATGAAAGGGGTCACAGGTCCTGAGCAAGTCACACAGTTCTTTGACTCAGTATCCATCATCCTAGACACTCTAGCGCAAGGCGTGTCCCCAAGGTTCACAGCCATCCTGCTCCCATGGTGATTCACCCCACAGCAGGTCTCATGGATTGTGCCCAAGGCTGGGTGCTTCAAGCCATCTTACCCTGCAGCTGCGCCCAGGAATCTCTCCCAGCCTGGGATCAAAGAGAGGATCCCACTCCTACAAGTCCAGTAGCCATTGTCCTAGTAGGGTCTGTCTGCAATGACTTTGCCCTCAGACAGGTGCGGGACCATACCTTGTGCCCTTCAAAATGCTTTCTCGCTCCTTCCAATATGGATAAGCTGAGAATCTTTCACAACTTTAAGGTCTGCTTCCCTTTTGATTTAAAATTTCATCTTTAAATTGTTTCCCTTTTCTCACATTTATTACAGACATGCTAGAGAAGCCAAACTAGAACTGGAACATTTTGCTTGAAATTTCTCCAGCCAAATGGTCTATTTCATCACTCACAATTTCTACTTTTTAGAACACACTAGGACATGCATATGAGTCAACCAAATTCCTCACCACATTACAGGAGGAATGGCCTCTCCTTCCCTGCCCAGTACCCTCATACTCATTTCTGTCTGAGACTTCATCAGAATGGCTTTTATTGTCCATAGTTCAGCGGATATTCTAGTCCTGACTTCTCTTACTGTCTCTAGAATGACTTAGGCTCTCTCTCCAGCTCTCCTTCTTCCTTTCTAAACCCATAACAGGATCATCTTTAATGACATACTCATCGCAATGCAAGATTGCCAAAAGTTGTCCAGTCTCTTCCATCTTCCAACTCTGAAGCTGCTGCTCCATTGTTAGGTACTGGTTACCACAGTCTTTGACTCCACATACCAATGTCTTTAATCATAGTTTGGGCTGCTTTAACAAAATGCATGGACCCAACGGCTTAGCCACAGAGGGAGGCTGGAAGTTCAAGATCAAGGTACTAGAGGTTCAAGCCCTACACTTTCCAGTTCATTGATAATGCTTTTTGCTGTGTCCTCACTTGATAGAAGGGGCCATCAACTCCCTTGGGCAGCTTTTATATAGACACTAATTTTAGTATCTAATCATCTCTTAAATGGTTTATCTCTTCATATCATCATATTTAGGCATTAGAATTAACATACAAATTTGGGAGGGACACACACATTGACCATAGTGCATGGCTTTAATGAGAAGCACCTATTCAGACATTACTGTTATGGTTTATATCTGGATGTACCCCCAAAGCCTCACACACTCAAAGCTGGGGACTTAGGGAGTGACTGGGTCTTGGGTGTGTGATACTGGATCAGTTCTTTCATTGGCTTATCATAGTTCAGGGTGTGGTAATGGATTTAATGACCAGATAAGACCCACCTGGGTCTGAGTGGCACCAATCAATAGTTTGTGTCCTCGATGACACACAAAGGGAAAGAAGAAGTAAGTCTCAGTGCTTCTGCCTGTCATGCCATGAACTGTTTCTCCTCTGCGATGTCCCCCTCTTCTCCTGCCCTGACTTGGAATCAGCCAACTATGCACTGAAACCTCTAGAAACTGTGAGCTAAAATAAATGTGCCCTTCTTTAACTTGTGGGTGTCAGGTATTTTATCCCAGCAATGAAAAAGCAACTAAGACAGACATTTATCAATAGCTTGCTGTAAGTTACTTTATCTCCCGTTCCAAGCACTACCTTTAGCTGCTATGAGAATACCAGAACTTAGGCCTCAGAGGACAGAAAGAACTTTAGTTGAGAAATAGCATCACACAACTCTGTTCATTGTAAAGGAGCAACTTTCCAACAAATACCACTGTACCAATTTACTAAAACTTAAGTACCTCTAATTCCAGATGCAAGAAGTAGAAAAATATTTAGTTCCTCCCTTATGGAGAGCTTATAGATTAGAAAAGGATTAAAAAGAGATTAAGTGGAGATTAAACTAAAGGGTTAGGCAGGCACATGGCTAAATAGCTCCAATTTATTTTTTAAGAAGTGCATCTTTCAGAAAGATACGCACTTTACATGCGTTTATCAGTTTTATCCATCTGCTGGTGATGGAATTGGATGTTATGAATAATATTGGCAAAGAAGCTGACAAAAGAATATCAGTAAAGATGGAGGATCTGGCTGAAGTGATATTAAGTATAAAAGCGTGACATTATCACACCATCCCAAAGCTATCAATATGTTCACATGAGAGAAGAACTTGGAAAAAGTGCTTTGTTAAATTAGTTTCCTCAAAGGTTTGTTACTAAAATATAAAGTGGCATTCAGTGTAGGCTGAATGACCCAGAAGAAATCAAAGACCATTACCAAAAGTAAGAAAGATAGTCAAAAATCTTAAAATTGTTTCAAGTAACCATGGAAATATGTATAAAATATTTCTGAACAGTTTCCTTTTTCCTAAGCATATTTATGCATATAAGAATGAATCTGATTCACTGGATTTAATATTTGCATATTTTCATATCCACCAGTCACAGCCTTTCCTTACATATTCCTCACACAGGTTCTGCTTATTTCCATATTCTTGCTTATCCAGCATTATGTAATTAGATAATTTATATTGCAATCATATAAGGAATATATACTATCTGAATATATATGCTATTTATTATTATTAATAAAATGTATCTATTCACAATTTAAATTTAAATAATATAAATAATTTAAATTTAAATTGATAACGCTGGGATTGGTTTGATATTTTAACATAGGATAACTAATAACTGTATTCCCCTTAGGATTGGAGGTATTTGTCTTTTTCTGGGACCAGGCATACTTCCCAGAAACTAAATTTTCTCTAAGGAAATGCATGGAACATATTGACATGAAGGAAAACCCCAAAATTACGAGAAGGAAATAAAACATAAACCTTTTAGTGTAAACAAAAGATAGTATAAAAAGTAACTCTAATAAAAAACGTTCACTCTTTATATATAGTAAAGTTACTGGGAAAATTATAAAAGTGTGAGGTTTGGATGGAAGGAGTTAAATATTCATGTACCAAACATGCAATCAGGTAATTCAAAACAAACCTGTATACATGCATACATAGGTACATATGATAGATATAGTAATTTAATACTTATACTCATTTTCAAACTTATAATAATAATTTTAAATTGAAATCCACTTAACAACTTGTGTAGCAACTGACGTTAATTCACATGAATCTTTTCCAAAATAATTCTGCTGTAGTAATAAGCTCGTGTAACAAGCAAAAGATGAATGATAAAAATTCAAATGTGGAAGAAACAGTTCAAAATAACTCCTAGTATTCTGTTTTAAGCATGTCAGTATCTACTGTGATTCAAAAAAAAAAAAAATTCAACATCTGAATACCACTGATAACATTGAGAATAAAGTCTTTCAATTAATCCTGAGGGCAGTAAACATGAAAAGAACAGAAAGGCAAATTTGGAGGAGAAGGGAAAGGAAGATAGGGGAATGAAGAGAGAAAGGGGAGAAGATAGAAGAGTCTTCTATATATATATAAGCATTTCTTTCTCTGTGCTCTAAAATGAAGGAACTAAAATTTAAGTTACTGTAAAGGAATATATTTGACCAGATGGGCTCATTTGCATGAAAGACCCAGAACATCACATGAATTATTTTCTTATTGCAACCCTTGTATGCTCCAGTTTTTATAGGTTTTGATAGATTTTTAAAAAAAAGTTCCTTCTAACACAGGGAACTAGTGTTTAGGGACTCATATTTTCCTTAGATGGAACAGTAATGCGAGACAGGGAGAGAGGTAGTTGAGAGAGAAAAAAAGAAAATTTTTTTAAAAAGGCATCAGAGAATAATTTTTTTCCTGTCAGAAGAAGTATGAATAGTACATGTTTTTAGAAGCATCCTTTGATTATTGTTTTGTATTTACTTTTTTAGATGGAAGAAAAACGTCAATTTCAAGAGTAAAACCTGAGACATGTACTAGACAAAGAAGACGTAAAGCAGAGAGCGAAATACAACACCCAGACCAGGGCTGCTCATAGAGAGCCCAGCACACGTACTACATCAGAATGTCACGTTTTGCCTGGTCTTTAGGTAACTCCAAATACAATCTCAGCACCTGCCTACCTTCTGCACCTCTGTAATGTAACAAATTCACAGAATCTCTTTCCAGGATCTTCTCCTGTTTCCATCTGTCATATTACATTTTCAAATTTTGTTATTCAAGGAGAGTAAAGGAATTAAAACTTTATTTTATGAGTAACTTAAAATTGGATGAGTCAAAAAGCCAAGGGGGGAAAAAAAACTAACCAAATTGTGAAATTTGAGGAAGGAGTCTATGAATTTTGGTTGGCTTAATGAACAATAAAATGGGACAGCTTCAAACACCACATTTCACGTTCTCAGAAAAAGATGGGCAAGTCTTGCTTTGCTAATCAAAATCTAACAAAAAACCAAATTTAACTCCGGATGCAGAGAAGTAACTGGGAAGTCACCACCAGCAATAGTATTTCTTTCTTATATTGTAAAGCTTTTGCTCACAAACAGAGTCAAGGAATTCATTTATTGCTATTAATTTTTATCCCTTAATATGAATCCAAGTTAAAAAGCACATCTATGCTACAAACACTTGGAATTTATTTTTCTTTTCTCTCCATTAGGGCAAAAAGTAATAGAACAATAGCTTTATTGATATTTAGGGAAAATAATTACTTTACACAGTAGTGGACACAAATTCCAAGAATCCCTCTCATGTATGGTTGAACTACCAGCAGACAACAAATAAATATCAACTGATATTTGTGAAAGGAAAACAAGTAAGTTTAGAGAAATCTCACTCACTTAATGAAACCTCATTATTAGCAGAAAAATACTGACAAAATTAGATTATTCTTCCTAAGCTAAAGCTGGATTATACTTCCTAAATATTCTTAATTTTTTTTCAGATATTTATCTGTGCATTGTGTTTCATCTGCATTGGTGAAATGATAAATTAATTGTATTGCTATTTAAATTTATTTTTCTAAGTTCAAAAAAATGATACACATGACCACTTTAGAGGTATAGTGAGTGTTACAAATTACTTTACAAATTTTATAATTGCTTCTAAGTTTTCACACAATTCAACAAAATAGTCACCTTTTTATAAAATGCAGAAATTTTCCTCCATGTGATATGGAAAAGACATTCACCTTCCCTTCTCTATTTACTAAATTGCCAGGCCAGCGTTTTTTGATTTTTATCTCTAAACTCATAAATTTTCTGCTCTCTCCCACGGTAAAGCCTTCTCAGCACTATGCAATAGCAATAAATTAAATCCTTGAGTTTATTTGTGAGCAAAATCTTTACAGGCTAAGAAGGAAATACGATTGCTGGGGTTGACCTCCCCATTGCTTCCCTGCCTGGGGAATTAACCTTGGTTTTAGCAAGGCAAGACTTCTTTCTGTCACTTCCCTCCTCCACCTTCTAGATTAATAAAAGTAAAATACATAAACTAATTATGTGTCCCCCGGAAATGACAGAACTACCAAGATATTAATTTTAGGGGCTATTGAAAAGCAAAACTAAAGTGAAAAAGTAGCTTTAATTATTTGTGTTGAGTAGAGTTTCATTTCCACAGCTCAAATACTGTATCAGGTTAAAAGTTTCTAATGTTTTGCATTACAATTTCTGTAGCTCATATGTATATTTTTCTTTTCCAGTGTTTCTATTCCTTTTTTCCTCTTAGATACCCATTGAGTTTGTGACAACATAAAGACAGTTAAAAAAAAAAAAGGTTTCACTAAAATTTCCATGAGATAAGAATTTGCTTTCTTCTTTTAAATTCCACCATTTGAAAACTATAACACAAACGTACAGGCACTGAATTAGAATCTATATTTCAAATAAATGATAAATGACAAATAAGGAGACAGATATTCAGATAAACAAGTTTTACCTGTATTTAATCATAGGTGACTGCTCTGTCTGCTCCTTCCCACTTATAATGAGATAGCAAATTGTTTTATCTTTTGTTTATGTATGGGATATTTTTATGCATAGGCAAATGCTTTTTCAGTGTTAACACATATGTATAGATATTTATTCTCTGCAATTTATCTCATTCTAGTGACTCATATGAAATGTTTATTCATACTTAAATAACTTTTATACTCAATGATAGCATCATGAATGAAATTTAAATTAATAGTTTTCCTTATTATTGATTATAAAAATAGTCTCTCTCTCTTTCCATCTCTGTGCTTTTCAACATTCATAGGTTGATTACACAGATATGGAAAGATGTTTTCTCCTCAAATTATGATCTCTTTCTAAGAAATATATGACAGAACTCAACATATTGCCTTCTGGATTTTTAGAATGTAAAGACTGTAATACTGTTAATTTTTTTTTTGAGATATGCCTGAGTATACACAGTGCTCTGAGAAGATACTTGTTTTCATTAGTGCTAATTTATTGTCTAAGAAAGAATTGAGATCCACAGAGGCTATTTACCTTCCCCAAATTCACCCCAGAAGTCAACAGTGGACTTAGAGCCAAAATGTTTTGAATTCTGGGCTCTTTCCAAAACACCACACATTCTTGCATCTGGAAACTCATTATCACTTACACTCATCTGTATGTTAGAAGCTCACCACTTCTAAGCACAGAAATTTCTGATGGGGCTGATTCTGATTATTTAAGGAAATGGTGAAGGTCTTGAGGTTACGTGGATTCTATCATATTGCCCAGTTAATACAAAGAGCTAGAGATTCTTACACAGGAGCAATACACGTCTATGTGATGCGGGTATCTGGGCTCTGCAGAGTTCTGCTTCCCATAAGAAAGAGCAACAGTTTCGTAGTCTCAAATGTATCCTTCCATCCTCTCCCTGACCTACCATTGCCCAATTACCAATAAGCCAAAGGAATGTCCAGTAATCTTATTTTTAAATTGTTGTAATGCTAACGGAAATGGAAGAATGAAAAGAACCTCTTCTTACTATGTTGTAGGAAAAGACAACCTGGGATACAGATAGAAATGTAGGATAAGAAAAGAAGGAACACAGTTAAGTAGATGCAGCAAAGAAGTAGCCCAGGTGCAGTGGGAATTGGAGCAGCTCCCTAGACAGACCTTCAAACAGAATTTCTCATTTAATGTTATCAGGCAATTTAAATTTAGCTTATCTGTTAAGTCTCCATAATCTCTTGTGTATTTCTGGAAATTTCCAAAATCCTTGTCCTTGGAAAATATGTTCAATGTTAATATCTTATTGGGAGAGGCTGTACCAAGATTGATATTTACATTAAAACTTCAGATTATGGAGTATCAACTTTTAGTACAACCTGGAAAAACAGGGGTCAAATAATAGTGCATAACCCATCTAAACAATAAAGTGAAGCTGATAAATAAACGCTAATTTCAGTAGGAAATAGATGTAAAAAAAGTTACCTAAAAGATCAAAATAATAGTTAACATTACCATAAAATGCTAAAAACAGTTGCTAATGAAAGGTCTTTGAGTACTGCTGAATACAATGTCAATTAAATAGCTAAAAATAAGAGATATATTAAATTTATATGCAGTAACACACAGAAAAAAGCTGAAGTGACTATAATCTTCCTAGAGCGAAAAGTAAAATTCAGGGTTACTGAGGTATATTATGTCATTTACTGAAGTGTAAGTTAAAAGCATACTTTCTCTAGAGAATTTAAATAATAATGTTCACTTAGTCCAGTTTTGTTAGTTTATTCTTGATCCATTATATATATATATACAATATAAATATAAATATATTTTTCCATAAATTTTAATATGTTAGACATCAAAAGAATTGCACAAAAATTGGAGTTCTCATTTGCCTCTATTTGGCTTCCCCTTTTGCTAATATATAACATTATTACAGAACAGTTATTAAAACTAAGAAATCATTCCATGACATTGAATGAACAAAAATGCAGATTTTTTTTGTAGATTTCACTAATTTATTTTTTTCACTAATGCCCTTTTTCTGTTCTAGCATACATTCCAGGATACCACATCTACTTTGTCTTCTCCAGTCTGTGATGCTTCTTTGTCTTTCATGGCCTTAAAATACTTGAGGACTTCTAGTCACCTACCTCGTGAATATCTCTCAGGTTTGCCTGATGTTCCCTCATGATTAGATTTAAGGTCTGGTACCATCGAGGACAGCACCACAGAAACAACGCGTCTTTCTCACCATCACAGAGGTGCAAGCTGGTGATACATGTTAATGATAACGTAACTGGATGTATAGCTAAGGGGGTCTCTGCTAGGGTTCTCTACTATGATCTATTTTTGTAGTTAGTAATTGTATTTGTTTTCTATTCCTGTCACACTAGATTATCAGCAATTTAATTTGAAATCACACGCATTTGTCATTTGTCAACGTACAGCTCTAGCGGGTTGGGTACAGGTCTCAGTTGGAAGGCACTCAGGATGCAGAAAGGAGACTACTGAAGGCCCACAGTGGGAGATGAGACCGTCCTCACACTGTGTCACTTTGAGTGTCACCGCCATGATGACAACACAGGAGCCCGCACAGGTCAGCTAGGGAACTCTGTTGAGAGCCACCTGATTACCAACTTCAAATTCATCTGCAACCAAATTGTTTCTTTGCTATAAAAAAGTGACATAGTAAAAGATTTTGCAGATAAGGAAATGGTTGTCTGTTCCTTCTGGTACGCATTTTTTTAGGTGATAGCCTGTTCCGCTAAGTTTTTGTTCACAACTTTGACATCCTTCGGAGCACCTGATCTATGGAAATTGTTACAGGGCTGATCTAATGATGATATTTTTAGTTCTTTTGTTGTTTCTATAATGTACTAACTGAAGATTTTACTGAATAATTGTTACTCCTACTTCCCTTTATATTCACTTACATATCCAATATCAAATAGTGTGTAAAATGATGGATATATTTTATTCTTTGGAATGTAATGGAATAGGGGTATTATTCATTTTGCTATGTTCTCAAATCCATTCATTAGGATCTGTCTCATATCGGTGCCTGTGCCTTTTCTACGTATGCTCACTATTCTAAACCCAGGCTGTTCTGTTGAGCACTTTCCTTACTAATTTGATCAAACTACTAAGTACAAAGAAGTTTTTAAGGCAGGTTATCCATCTTTTGCTAGACAATTGAAACAAATTTTCCACTTGAGGAAGTATCTGGCATGACATCAAGTTTCAGGAAAAAGAAAAAATGATTCTGTTTTCTGAACCTTTACTCTCCCTCATCACATGTTTGCATGACAGTTATTCTCGTGCATTTAATACTTGATTCTACTCAGAATGTTGTAAAAAGAGTAAAGGATTACAGGAATGAGATTATGCATTTGGATTGAGAGATCATAGAAAAAGTTATGCTATGATAGACTTTTTCATGTTATTAGAATTAATTTTTGGTGAAATGCTTTCTAATTTTAATGGAGACATCTATAATATTAGTTAAATGATATTCAAATCAAATAAAATCACCAATACTAAATATTGTTATTTTTGTTTATATTCTCTGGAGGCATAAATAATCGTATCCTGCCAAATGTCTGAAATTGATGAGAACACAAAGAAAAGTTAAGGAAAATATTACAATGTTTGGCTCCAGAGGAGCAAAAGAGAACTGAGACATGGTGGGTGAAAGAAACAAGAAAGATTACAATGATTTCCAGATGTTAAGATATTCAGATATTATATTTCAACTCCACAGTAATCTCAGATTATTTATAGTTTTGCTGTCCTCAATTTCAGTTACTCACAGTTAACATGAAGTATATTAACTGGATAATTCTAGAAATAAACAGTGAAATTTTAAATGGTATATTGTTCTACAGAGCGGAATGAATTCATATGCCATCCTGCACCATCTCACCAGGGATTTTTTTTTGTCCAGTTTCCACACCGTATTCACTACCTGCCTGTTAATCACTTAGCTCCCATCTCTGTTATCAGACTGAAAACTGTGATGTCAAACATTTTACATTCAAGTAACATTTAGGCAGTAGTCTCACACTGGATCCCTACAATCACAATAACTCCATCATGCTCTTTGCTACAGCTAAAACCATAGGCACTGTATATGAAACACCATCACGAGACAAAGAAGGGCAAGTTCAGTATAAGATATTTTGAGAAAGAGAGCATATTTATAAAATGTTTGGCAAAATATACCTTTGAAATTGCTCTAATTTATTTATTATTTTTAATATCTTCCCATGCCTAATTTATGAATAAAAATTTATCCTAAGTATGTATTATAGAAGACAACAATAAGTCTCCCAACTATCTAAGCGTGCAGGTATCTGTTGGTGGGGAGGGAGTCTTTGAACATATCCTCTGTAGACAAGAAAGAACAACTGTATTCTAAATACTGATGTGATCAACGTAATAAGGAGAAGGAACTTTTTAAGCAACATCCTCCTTGTCTTTGTGTTATAGTTCATTCAAATATAAATATAAACACAGTCTCCTTATTCCTGCAGTCCTGTCCTCTTTTTGGAACATTCTCAGGGAAAGCAAGTATTAAATGAAAGAGAATAATCGTCACTAAGCTAGGGGGTGGGGACCCAAGAGAAAAAGGTCAGAAAAGCAGAACCATTTTTCTTTGCCCTAGGATTTCATGTGTCGCCAAATACTTCCTCAAGTGGTAAATTTGTTTCAACTGTCTGGCAATTCTTTTCTCTTAGAAAGTGCCGGGAAACAGTGAGTTAGGGGGAGGCTTCACCGGGTTCTGCTAAACACTTGATTCACGGCAGACTGTGTGAGCAATGCTCTTCTCATTATTGAGAGATCCATCGTGGGAACATGCCAAGATTAAAATTTATCGCACAGTTAGTCTAGATCTATGGATTAGCTACAACCTGCAAAAGAAAAAAAACTAGTAGTAAATTTCTAACAAAGATAAATTATTCTTTTATTTCACAGAGGCGCATATATTGATTTTGTTAAATTTTTCTTACCTTTTTTAATAGCTATTTTATTTTGAGGATCGGTTCATAAGGGAACTGTCTGAGGGATGCACTGCATGAAGAATCTATCATTATATTCTTAGTTTCACTTACAACCTAAGGTAGAATTGGAAGACAAAAGGAAAAAAATAAAAGAACACTGTCATTTCATTTTGCTGTATATACACTTACAAGTGTAATCTGGAAAACATCATAGCACTATCACCCAGTCATCCTATATTTGAAAAGATTAACGTGCAACTGTAAAATTCTTTGTATTTTACCAGAATTGTCGGCATAGATTGTTTTGAAGATTTCAGTTAGGTGTTTTCTTGTTACAGTAAGTAATACAGAAGTTTTCTGTGGTGAGTTATCACTGAGTCTCACCATAAAATAAAGAAATCTGGTTAGGCTACATGAAGACTAAACTCAAAATTAAGTTTATATTTGATTCCTACTATTTTAAATGTGTTGCTATCTCAAAGTGGAAAAATGTTACTTTATAAAGAATATAATTTTTAAGTATCTGAATTAAAAACTCTCATATATTCATTTTGCACTGTGATTTCTAATTTTGTCAGTTAAACCTGAATAATAATTTCTACTGGAACAGCCATCTCTATGTGGAAAGGTTCTCTATTACAGTGATAGATATCTGATTTGAGCTATTCTTTATGCATGTATAAAACTATGTGTTATTTTTCTCTCTCTCTGTGCTTGCATATGTATACTCAGAGGAAGGGAGAAAGGGAGAGAGACAGAGAGACAGAGAGACAGAGAGACAGAGAGAGAGAGAGATTGATTTAGCCCAGTTCTTTCTCATGAAGAATGTTATAGTATTTTTTTTTTTAGCAAATATAATTCAGATAATGATGTAACATCTGGATATCTCCTTCTATTTATTCATATTCTGGAGACCATCTGTGTTTTTGTGTTGTTTTTCTCTTACGGCATTCAGTTCTTGAATAAATTTTTTTGTGTTATAAAGTTTGCATCGTCATCTATATCTCTGCATTGCCAATTATCAAATGTTCAAAATTCATTTTAGGTAAATTTATAAGTCAATTTTTGTAGTCTAGCATTTTTATGCTAAAGCATAATGCCAGTTTCATTTATTAGCCATGGCTTGGTATTTATCCATATATTATAAGACTTTGTCAGTTTGTCAGTGTTCCAGGAAACATTATAGAATATGCTAAATTAATGAACAAGAAAAGTAAGATTCATATTCTAGTGAGGAAAAATTGAGTAATTAAAAGCAATTTCATGCAATGATATGTTTTCCAAAAAAATGTGATAGAAAGACCAGCTAACAAAGAAACAAAAGATAAAGGTACTACATTAGATGCCCTGCGACCAAAAAGGGCATCTGGATAGTAAACAGGACAAAGCACTCTAGAGGAAGAAGCAAGTGCAAAGTTTCCAAGGTAGGAGATCTAGAAGGACAGTGCATCAAGATTGCCATGAATGTATGAGAAAATGAAGATAGACAGCAAGACAGGACAGCTGTTCGCTTGTGGCTTGTTAAGTGCTAAAGATTTTAGACTGTCAGATTATTGAGAATGGTTTAAAGCAAGACAGAGACATTATCTGAGACATCTGGGAAAGAACATTGTATGTTGATAAGAAGTTAGGAGATTGTTGTAGTAATTGAAGAGCTAAATCAGCAGTATACAGTGATTCACAACATATTTGAAAATTAATACACCCTGGGGAACTAAATGTCTAGCAAGTAAAAGCTAAGAGAAGAATCAAGAATAACTGTTTTTCTTGAGTATCTTGAGTAGATAGATATGAATAGTGAGAAAATACCAAAATCATATTTGTGTCCTTAGCCAGGGAGTTTTCTACAGCCATTTTTCATCTGATTTATTTACCATCATCTGTGATTCTTCTGCTAAATTAAAGAAAGTGCACATACAAAGAATAAGAAGAGTATTTTCATTGCTGGTTTGAAATTTTTGATATCTAGATAGATGTAAACTTCTCTACAGGAAAGATGTATAGGGGATGTCATTATACTGCTTGATTGAATCTTGACTACAAGTCTTGCTCCAAACTATCTATATCACAGTAAAGCAAAAAACTTTTTCTGTTTAAACACAGATGATCCAAGTCAAAAAAGCACTTGCAAAGATAACCTCCATTGCATTTTAAAGTCTTTCCAGTGCAGCACCCTGTTTATTCCAAAGATAACAGCATGTGAAATGACTAAGTGTGAAATTACCCACACTCAAATCACTGTGCTACCATTCTAGATGTTGATCTGGGTATGTTAATTCATTGTGTTTCATTTTCATCAACTATAAAGTGACACCTGTTTCATAGCATTATTTTGAACATGGAATGAATATGTACTCATTTGTGTGAAGGCCAGGCAACTACACATACTGAGAACAGATTAAGCGTTTGCAACACTGTTTCTTCAGAGTGAGGATTGAATCCAGGGCCCTTGCACTGACTTACACCTCAAGTTTTTTTGTTAGACGAGGTCTTGCAATGGACAGCAGCATAAATGACCTACTCTTGATAACAAACGTCCATTAGGCCCAAATATTCCAAGTGACTGGACCAGACACAATGGGTATTTCTGCATGTGTCTTTCATCTTTTAAAGATTTTTGAAGGATTACATGAGTTTCATATGGGAATTTTTAACTCATGGTTTTCTGGTTTAAACAGTATAGAAAAACTGTGGTATGAGGGGAAAAGTATATTTAATGTTCAAAGACAATACCCTTTTCTGATGAGGAAATTGTGAGATTATGGAAACTCCGCAGTCATGTGTGAAGTCTCAAGTCTTCTCAGATTGTTTCCATCAGTCGCAGAGTTCTCATACTATGTAGTGTTATGTGTCTCTGTCAAGCTAGACTGATAAGCTCTGGCATAAAAATCTGCATATCCACGTTATTCAGTTTGTATTTTCTGGTTCCTATTTTATCTTCATCACATGTAGAATGATTTATTCATGTTGTATTCAGCTGAAATCAGGTGCTAAAATTGGTGAGATCTCAATTGGCTACTGTATTTCTATTTTCACTAATATGAACAAATGTCTGAGGAACTACCTGATACTTTCAGTGTCCTGAAAAAAACAAAAAGGATGCTTAAATCTAATAGAAAACTTCAAAGAAAATTCTCAATGTGAATACTTGGGAAAGTGTTCTCTCAATCTTGATACCACTAGCAACAGCGACACGGTTTAAATGAGTAACTTCAAATAGTGAAGTTTTAGAGGAAAACATTTTAGAACCCCTGACTTCATACAATCATCTGTTTTATTGTGCCGGATGACAGGAGAAATGTACATTAAGTATTTGAAGATTACAATTAGTTCAGAAGTTGTTTCTAAATCAGGACCCAAGTACAGTATTAACATCATTATATTCATTCTTTCTGCATGAGTTGAATACCTACTATGTGCCAAGACCTGTGTCAAACAAATACTGAGATACAGTGAATAAGAAGAATGACTTGGTCTCTACATTGTCAGAAATCTGCCTTAATGACCATATTAGAAGGACACCGTGAGCCAGGTATTGTACATACAATCGCCTTTTTAATAGACAAAGGGCAGGGTGGAAGCAGAGCAGAGGGAGTTTCAGAACAAAGCACATTAGAGAAAATATTAATTTGGGTAATTATAAAATGGCCATAATCAGAATGAATAGTTTTTCATTAAAAATATTTTGATAATATCAGACACAGAAATCTTTGACCCATCAGGCTACACATCTGAGAACCAGTTACCTCTTCATTTTCCTTGTTTTGTAGACTAGGTCTATATTCTACAGGCAAATAGAATTGAATTTAGGAAACAAGTGGCCTTCACCCTGATTGCATTTGTTTGAGAATTTATTTTTTGTTTCACCAAATTGAATGGAGAGAAAAATGCAGACAAAAACCTCTAAAACATTAAAACTGCTTTGAAAAATATTCAAATACTATAGCATAATCAAGATGACTAAGACTGGTTTTGAAGTATACTGCTTGATATCTTACTGAAAATACTTCTTAAAAGCTATATAAAACCTAAAGTGAGATAGAAGAGACATTTGGAAAATTGTTCACTGAGGGAAATTAGAAATTCTGGATTTAGGACACCAGGGAATTGAAGTGTTGTAGGATAGATGCCGTCATTTACATTGTTTTTACATGAAAATGGAATAAAGCTGCAGAGCTGAATCCTAAGCACACAGAGAAAAATGAAATCAGCTGTTGTTATTCAACGCAGACAGAGCATTCTCTGCTATTTAAGTAACTCATCTAGTTGTTCAGGAAGCAAACACATGTGCTAATTCAGGAATATGTTGATGCTCCAAAGAGCATAGTCTGAAATACGATCAGTGAAGCAATTATCAGTCATTGCTGAAGTTCTGCATGTGTTTGAAAATTTATTCATGGTGGACATATCTAAAGTCAGCATGTTTATGCATGAGTATCGTTCTTCAATTAATTGTGATCCATTGCTAAATAAAGGGAACATGAGTTAGAAACATCTCTTATAAGATACATAAAAGACCCTTGGTGTTTGTAAAGGAATCATGACATAACCAAGGCACTCTCCTGGTAAAAAGCAAAATTTTGGGGGGTAGAATATTACATATGAACATGTCATATTTTGTGAACTGATCACTTAGTATATTAATTATTCAAAAAGTACCCTTTGCTATTCTTGTCATTGGATTGTGATTTTTTTGTGATACTTTCAATTTCAGAGTTCAACTATCAAAATAATACTTAGAAATAAACTCTGTTGAAAAATGGTAAACATCGTCCAGTAATTTGTTAGTTATACTTGTTTCATGCTCCTGAGACTCTCAGTGTTACCCTTTAATGTATTTCAAACAGATTACAAACCTCCTTTTGTAGAACTGTGATGAGTTTGTCTTTTCAGTTCAGTCTACCAAGTAACTCTTCAATTCAAAAGTGAACATATGATTTATGGTTGGATAAAAATTTTTTTTACTAGTTCTAGAATATTTACCTGAAGTCAAAAAGATAGAATACCATTCTCAGTATGCATGGGAAACTACTCTGAAATTTTGTATTTATTAGTTTAAAAAAGTTTTCATAGACAATGTCAGAGTTACTCAATAATAGCCAAGATACCCAAAATACCACAGAGAAGTATGAGAGATGTAAACACAGCGTGTGTTGAAGTGGTTGATTCCATTTCTACATTCTAGTTTCTTTCTAGTTCTATGGAGCCCAAGTCCAAACTGACATTTGAGTGCGGGGTACATACAATTGGATTCAGTCTTGCTTTCCCCCAGTATTTCAAGTTGGAAGTTACAATGCTTTAATTAAAAACAACACTGCAGAATAGAATCATACTTTATGTGCACAGTATATTTAGTACTCTATTCACTGTTGGGGAAGTATCATTCAAGGTGAAGAGCAAGTGTATCTTCCCAAAATTTTCAAATCCTCTTAATTTTTAGCTAAGCCAAGATTTTCTTTGTCTTCTGCCAGACATTTCTTGAACACATTTGTATAGTGAATATTTTTTGCTGCTGTATTTTCTTTCTCAGATTTTTCATCATATCCTGCATGAGAAATTATGTATGTTTTCACCTGAACCAACTTCTCAATGAGGGCATGGATTATGAACTGGGGTCCATAGCAGCACATATGGCCACAACCTAGAAATCAGTATTCCTGGGCATCAGTAGCTTTTCAGCCTCAAAACTCTCTACCTGCCCTCAGCTACCTGGCTTAGTACTGTCTGTGACCTATTCACCTTGGCTACCATTGCATTCATAATAATGTTGAACTTCTTTTCTAAAACTTTCTACAGACACCATAAATCAAGATTTGCATTTGTAATTAACAACTCATAAATGTTAAAGGCTTTTTGCAAAGTACTAGTCCTGCCAAGCCGCTCTTGTACTTGGGAACGTACGGCTTTATGTTCCTGCCAACAACATGGTGATAAATGTTTGCATTCTCTCATGATGGGTTCACTGAAGAAGGCCCTTTCTTATGTTCTGGGGCTTATTTCTCACAAATTCATTCCTTTGGAAACTTACCAGGGTGTCACATATCAAATAATGTTTCCATCATTCAGTTTATTCCTAGAAAACCTATGAGTTCCCAATTGACATGTCTAAAACCTTCACCTTTTATCTAGGGCTCTTTTCCTTCTTCCCTGCCCCTCTCTAAGGCTGACTGCTTCTAGTAAGAGGGTTGACACTCAACAGCAAAGTCCTCTTCGAACTCACCCATTCCGTGAACCAAATACTTCAGTTGTTATAACTATAGCCTAGAATTTTCCATAAACTGCAGGCTTTTCTAGAAAATCTATCTGTGAATGTATCTTTGATTTTTCCAGCATTTTTCTTTCTTTACTTCAGTTTTCCTTCTCATAAAAATTAATTGACACTGATGAGAGAATCAGGTTTAAAGGATGATCAAAGTTTTCAGAACTAGATGAACACTTTTGTATTCCAGCAGAGAGGGAGTTTGATATAAGTTGATATAAGTTGAATACATGTGTCATGCTTAAGTACTGAATTTCACACATGCTACATGTAGCCCGTTTCTAGCAATATGGACAAGCATGACAAATGGAATTTTCTTTTCAATGTCTTTAAAGAGGGAACACTACTGGAATTGATAGACAGAACTGAATTAAATGCAGAAGAATAGACTAAACATGGTGAAGCGTACCACAGTCTCTGGGTTAATCCATCATAGTCTTCTACAATGTCCCAGGCTTTCAAGGGAGCTATCAAAAGTATCCTCTAACCAGTCTGTTTCTTGAGGAAAAAACTGGCTTAGTTTGTGAGATTTTGACTTACACTAACTCCATCTCCACCTTGCCAGAAGGAAATCAGAATCTACCCTGGGTGTTTATCATGATGTCGTGTATGTGCCTACCGTGGCACTTCTCATTTGGCAATGTAGTTAACAGTTGTTGTTTGGTCCATCCATGGTACCATACAGAAGACAGCTTAACAAGTGGGTGTGTTATGTAATAATTTTTCCACCTAAAGCTAGGATCATATCTTTGTTTTGGCCAATTCTTCTAGACTTTTTGAGAAATGACCTCAGATTAACTACTTTTCATTGTAAAGCAGTTAAAAAAGGCTAAGATTACCTCAGATAAAGATTAACTACATGACTAAAGATTGGAGTCTTAAAGAAAGAAAGAGATTTAACCCCTTTGGGCCTCAGATATTTCACTTGAAGTAAAAGAATGAGGTCCTGCTACACAGGGCTGAGAAGTTTAAATGTGACAGTGTACCCAACCTCAGCTTAGTCTGGTGTATATGGTAAATCTCAGTATACGTTAGCTATTACTAAAATCCTATTTCAGTGTCAGGCATGGTGGCACAACCCTGTAATCCCAGCATTCAGGAGGTTGAGGCTCAAGGATCATTGCAAGTTCAAGACCAGCCTAGGCTACAAAGTAAGCTCAAGACCAGCCTGAACTACATAGTGAGACCGTGTCTCAAAAAATCCCACACATACACAAATAATCCTATTTCAAATAGGATTATTGGATGTCTTTCCAATCTTCCAAAAAGTATATATTTACACTTTATAAAGTTTATAAGCAGCTAGAAGACAATATCTATTTCCACTTCTCCAGTGTCTGCAATATTTCCTTCTGTCTTGTACTCAGATACGCTCAGTTTGTAAATAAAATGGGTCACCAAATTTCAAACAGAATACTGCGTGAAGGCAACAAATGACAGGAAGTCACTCTACAAAATGAATCTGCTTTTAAATGTGATCAGGGAACTGGGGTCATCTCCTAACTTAAGAATATGATCAGAATTTCTTCTGCAGCTGATCTTTTAAATTAAACAAACAAGCACAGCTGGAAAAGCACATGCAAATTTTGGTATTTCTGTCCAGCAATATGCGAGCATATCCATAGTAAGAGTAATTTGCTGAAGAAGCCTCATTAATGAGCGTTAGCATCAGTTTATTCTGAGCAGTTATATTATACTCTAATAGAGCAGCATTTTTCAGAGTACTACTTAAGGTCATAGCTATGTGCAATATCTTTCCCCAGAAAGTATCAGTCTGTTTAGGTAAGAAGCTTCTTCCATTATAGGTAGTTTTTCAAATGCATGTAATTCTCCACACCTCTTCTGAAATTCCCCTATACTTTAGAGTTATAATCCACTCTCCATTATAGTATGTTCCAGAATCAACAGTGGATGGGTTGGGTAAAGTCCCTGCATGTCAAAACTATGCTACTACTTGCTACAGTGCATTTAACTTTTTACTGTATTCGCAAATTTAAAGCCTAAAGACTGAGTAACCTAAGTAAAAGAATATTAGCGCATCTATAGTATATGACAGTGGAAGATAAGGTTTTGTGATGAAGCAATGGGAAGATAGCTGACATCACAGTAGAGGTCACTGACTCTAGAAACAAGTGGTCCACGTGTATATCAACCTATAGACTCACCCCACAAACATCAAAGATAACCCAGAGCACAAAACATGATAGGCAACACTGTCTTCTAACTCTGTAGCCCAGCACAATACATTTCTCAAGGGACTTCAAATATACCTGGTACAGTTCCCACCTGGTACATAATGTAAACCAGGATGGCTACTTTCTTGCCCTGGCTTCATGATGCCATTTTAGTGAGCCAGTGGCCACAAATATGCTGCAGCTCCAACCCTGCAGCTGTGGTTCCCAAGCTGGAAAAGGAAATGTCAGCAATGCAAAAAGCAAAAGAAGAACCATACCAGTTGGTACTGCTAGTGCCCAATTCATTAGCATGGGCCAGGCTTTATTTTCCAGTGGAGAAAGAAGTTGGCACAAATGCTTGGCCATGTGCTCCAAACTCTATCAGGGAAAGCAACTGATCATTTGGGTAAGAAAAAAAAGTCTCACTGCCTCAATGTGCCTCTTTATGTGTAGTGCTACTGTACTGCCTTAGGAACAAGCATACATAGTGTGTTTATTTTTAGGGCAAATGTGCCTTCTCTATCTTCGCCAACGAAATCTTCTACATGGCTGATTTGCAAGTTGAATTATCTTGGTAAATAGGCTGACTCACTAGCAAATAATCTGCAGAATTTAACTATGCATTAGGCTTTTCCAGTGAATTAAGTCCTTTTGTCTTGTTCAGGATGAACTGAGCAGTGCCCTAGTCAGTAATCATTTTCCAAAAATGGGGGGAAAAGTTAGTCTAAAGGCAGGAGAGCAAGAGTCTAGTACTTGGCATGATGATATATGTACATATTCTATATAGCATGTTACACTGAAATACTCAGCAGTAATTAAGTCAAATAGAGAATGAGTCATGGATTAGGTTGAGATGGCCATAGTTCAAGTGTGCATACATATGTATTCATGATATAGATCATATATACAATATTCATGTGTACCTCTTATATATGTGTATGGAATAATTTATCTGTGCATATCCTCTATCACAAAACATGCATAACAATGACTACCCAGCATACGGTAGTGGTTGAAAAACCATTTGTAGAATAGGTAAACTGAAATTCTGGGCTGACACTCACTGTTGTCATGTGGTCTTTCTTCTCTGTGGTCTTCTAAGATTCTGGTCATTCACCGTAACAGAAAGACACATCAATTTATACCTCATAGGTATAGAAAAATGTTGTATTGTTTTTATTTGGTTTTGCTTGGTTTAAAAAGACTAATCAGTTATTTAAACCAGCTGCAAAAATGACTGGCTTTTAGAAGAAGCTCTAGCTTGCCCACACATTATTGTTAAAGCATTGCAGAGATTATGTTGTTTTCTACACTTGAGGATGTACCAGTGGGCCACATGTGTATGTGCACACACACGGCAAGTGTGAGTATATCAGCATAGATGTTGAGAATTGTTGATGCATGATAATATTAAACTGACTTCTTTTGGCTTTTTTTCTGCTTGGGTTTGTAAATTCTCTGCAGATCCTGCACCTGCTCATCTCCTGCACCTAGGGTACACTGCGCCTGTATCCCCCAGGCTTGAGCCAGGCTTCTAGGCAGGAGCCTTCAGGCAAAGCCCCTGCTCCACCCACCTCCCCAGGACTCCTTCACAATCACTGTGATGGAGCTCTCAGGGGGTAATGAAGACCAAGAGGCAAACTTTCATTATGATGGTGGTTAAAAATGCACATTTGAAAAAAGTACACTTTTAGCAGAGCTATCTTTTTTTTTAATTAGAATGATTTCTGAAATATTTTGATTCACAGCTGGTTTTAACAGAGGGAAGATAAGTTAAGATAATGACATTACTACTTCTCCAACCCAGGGTGAGGAGATGAATAAAAGCAAAGAATAAATAGGGATAGGGGAAAGCAGAGTCCTAAGGAAGAATGGAAAAGATTTTATATATATATATATATATATATATATATATATATATATATATATATATATATATTAGATAGTTATTCTGTTATTCTACTAATATCTGTTAGTTCATCCAAAAGGACACTTTTTTTTGCACTTTCAAAAAAAAATCTCAAATAAATGTTGCCCATTTAAGACTCTGAAAGTCTCATGCAGGTATTTGCAATATCTCCAAACTGTAAGTAAATAACAAAACAAAACATATAAATAAAACACTCATCATCATAATGAAGCAAAGAAAAGTATCTGTTATTTATTTAATGTTTTCAGAATGAAATACTTTGGGATATAGAAGAATATTGACTATGATAACTATAAATCTTGGAAATTATAAAAATTTAAATTTCCTAATAAATACAAGTAGAAAAAAAATATTGCAGTCATTTGATATAGTTACATGGACACCAGCAAATTGCCTGAAAACGTATCAAGTCACTTCACAAAGTAAATATTTTAAAAGTCAGTTATGTGCCCAAAGCAAGAAATTCTTTTAAACATTTTGAAGGACCTGTTAGGATAATTAAAGGTGATCCAAGGTAAGTTTAAAAAGAAATCCTTCTGTCAACAAACTTACGTCAATCATTTAGTAAAGTGATGGTTAGACTGTCAAATCATACAGACCTTCTTTTCTCATAAAACTTATAGTTCTACAAAAAATTGGGTTATTGATGGATATAAAATAACAGAGTAGCAAAACATATAACAATGTGCAAAGCCACAGGATATGTAATTGGTAGATGAATTATAGAAGTGAACGTATGTTATGCCAACAGGTAGAAGACTGTTAAGTTTCAATAAAACATATTAATTGGAACCAAGACTGTTACTACACAGCTGAGAATGATTAGAAACAGCTGTACAACACATCTTGGGATAAAACCAGGGTCAGATGGACACATTCCAGGCAACAGAACAAGTATTTTCCTATTGCATTTCAGAATATAGATTACTTAGTCACATATAGTAATGCAAAGTTCTACTTTTAAAAACTCAGTGTAGTATATGGCAGAAAAGATAAATGGATCTGTTGTGTAGAAATTGTTAAGAATTAAAAAGACACCCATTCATCCTGTGATTTGTCATAGGTTGGCATCAGTGTATCATAATAAAAGTGATTAATAAAAATAACGGCACATTTTGAGTCCTAATTTGGTGATGAGCAGTCTGTTACTAATAAAATTTTATGGGCTCATTCCCTTATTCATTGAATTTATATTTATCATCTATTTAATGCCAGGCATTGTCCCAGTGTCTGAGCAGGTAGTATTGTTTCTCTGCCTGAGAACAGTCCTTTCCAGCGGCAGAAAGACAGCAGTAAGTTCTTAAAAGACGAAGAAGGTAATATAATTCCAGTGAAATGCCCAAAAAGTAAACTCAAGCAGAGTAAAGGTTAATCGGTTTACTTCATATGTGCTAGCCAAGAAAGGCCTTTCTGAGGATCTGAGAAGAGACCTAAATAACAGAGCAGGGCAAGCAGCAACTTCACAGAAACTATCAATATGTAATGAGGAGTAAATCCGGAATCAAAACTGAGATGTCAACAAACTGTCTTCCCTGAGAGCAGACACCTCGTCCCTGCACATGCGTAGGGGTGCCCCACAAAGGTGAGTCTTGCCACTGAAGTATTCACATGATGAAATAGGAGATCTAAGACCTGCTTGGAAACTTCTGGGGGAATTTTCAACACCACACCTATACCTACATAAATTCAAGGGTTACCCTTACTTTTCCTACGTGCGTAGGTTCAGGGATTACCCTATCTGCTCACTTCCATCACACAGTCACTAGACAGTGATGCCACTGAAGGCCAGGATTTTACTTCTTTATTTTTCTTTTCCAAAGCACAAGCTCTCTCAGCTCATACACTAAAAAAGTACATGCTCCCTAATTTTGGGGGAGTAGGTCTTTTTGAGGCAGGTCTCACTGTATAGTTCTGGATGCCATTGAGCTCATTTTGTAGCCCAGACTGCTTTCGAACTTGCACAGATCCTCCTGCCTCAGCCTCCGGAGTGCTGGGTTTATAGGAACACGTCACCATGCCTGGTAAGAAGCGTATGTTTTCATGAAAAATTATCTTGTTTCTAGCGGGTGGTCTCCCTGCCATTAGGCCCTCTGCTAAAGATTAAAACTGCTCTTTAGCTTATGCTCATAAAGCATGTATTAATGCTTCTGAGGTTTGCTAGAGTCATCTCGAGAACCTGGGTTATTCACAAAATCTCTTGGAGAAAGGGGCCAGTTTGGTGATGACAGGTCTTTAGATACAATGGACACCTCACCTCAGGGTCTCAGATTTTTTTGTTTGTTTTGTTTTTTGTTTCGGTACTGGGGATCAAACTCATGACCTCGTACTTGCCAGGCAGTCGCTTGTGCCACTGAGCTAGACTCCCAGCCCAGGGTCTCAGTTTTTAACAGTACTGTGATCAGGCACAGCATAAAAGTGGCTAAGATCAGGCCTATTAGCTAACAACAATTTGCTTAGGTGGTCAAAAGGGCTGTGATTGAGATCATTATATACTGGAATTTAATTTAATAGTATATTACAATACTGATTTGCCTACTTGAAAGGATTATAAGATGTACAATGATGCATTACAGAAGATTAAAATTTTACAGAATGAAAACAGCTTTCAACACCATATTCGTGGCTCAGTGAGAAGCCTGTAGATGGACGGGGTGGTGTTGGAGAGGTCAGTGCTAACTCCATGGTGCAGACAGAGAAATCTGAGAAGTGAAGTTACACCTCCTGCTCTTCTCTTCAGCTCTACCGCTATGCATTTGTTCTTTTGGGGGTAAGTGATATTTCAAAGTAGGGTACGTGGTCTCTTCAAAATCGGCATTAACTGTGGGAGGACGGTGAACAAGAGTCAAAAGAATAAAAACCCTGGCAACAGCAGCAAGTTTATGGAAAATCTGCCTTTGGCCAACCCTTGTCCCTGGGCAGTAGCGACCTTTTCCATTGTACAATGTAATTCAGAGAAGCACATCTGTATGGTTTGACAATGATTTTCCCTCTCCTCTATGCCTCAATATTCAAAAGAATAGCTATTAAAGTTGCAAATCACACAGAATATTCTAATTATTTAAAAGGTAAGAGAGCTACTTTCTTTAGAATTAGTGAGTTTATTGGGGCCAGTTTCTTTCTTCTCTTTTCTAAATATTTTCAACTGATAAAGAAAAACTTCATGAAAAACAATCATTAAGACACAAAGGGAAGCTGCAACAGCCCCAGGGCGAGAACCAGCAGCCTCTCCTGAGATCTGTGCCACCTTGGGGTGCTGGGAAAGAAAGCAACCCGCTCACCGCCCTGGTGGGTGGCTGTGAGCCTAACGGTGTGTGGGCTAAAAATCAAACATCCCATCCCCCTCCCTTATTAGCAAGTGGGAGCCAGAGGTCTGAGCATCTCTTGGGAGGCTGACCATATGTAATATAACAAATAAGGGAGATTCCCTTCTACCATCTCTTTGAAGGCAAATATTTTTATCACTGTTTTGCTTTGTTCTGATTAATGATACTGCTGTGAGTCAATATTCTGTTTTGATAACTTCTATAATGTTTTGTATTTCCTTTGATTTTGCTGTACCTGATTGAAAGAACAACTATTGGGAAGATAATGAAATATACTATGGTACCTATTACTGTTATCCCGGTGACCTGCTGTCAAGTTCTGTACCAATTTCACTGCACTGTCTCAATTGGCTTTGTTCCAGTTTGTTCTGTTGTGTTCTCCTACCTTAAACACACACACACACACACACACACACACACACACACAGGGAACTAACTTTTTGGTGTGCATTCTTATCCACTTGCTTCCTCCTTTAAGATCACAAAATACAAGAGGGAAAAATAAAGTCAGAGAGAGAGATGGTAATGAGAAATTTTTAAAAAAAGTGAAGATGGCATTGGGGGATGAGACGGGGGGGGGCAGGCAGCAAAATCAGTGCTGGGTCTCAGGCCTCCTTTGAAAATGGCCCAGGACAATGATAAACACAAATAGGAGAAGCAAAGCGATGATTCACAATGGAATTCAACTTCTTGCTGCCACAATAGCAAAGATGTGATGGCTGACAAATAGGAAAGAAACAACAGAGCCAAATATAATTTACTTCCATGTTGCTTATAGGGACATAGAAAGCAATCTGGGGTGACACTCTGCTCATGTGACAAGTGTATAGCTTTGTATCTTTAGTCTATAGAATCATTTATATATTTACTTTAAGAGACTCTCACAACCCCTGTCCTTAGAGCTCATTTCTATGTGTTTAAAGAGGGGAAGTAATTACGACTGTTAGCAGTAACAATTTCTTTCTCTCCTTCTTTCTTTCCTTTCCTTCCACCTTCTTCCCTTCCTCCCTTTTTCCTTCTTCCTTTTTCTTTCCTTCTTTCCTCCTTCCTTCCTTGTTTTCCTCTCTTTCTCTCTTACTTTTAAAGCGCTGCCACTGAGTCAATCCCACATGGAATTTTAAAGAAAGATGGTTTGCTATAGAGGAAGTTGATATGAAGTTGCTATGAGTACTTGGTTTGATGTAACAAAACAAACACACTTGGAGAATCATGTATGAACATACTATACAAAAAAGATGAATGCAGTGTTACAAAGTCAGTAGCTTTTGGTGAAATGCTTGTGTGCCTGTGATCTAGAATGTATACAGATTCTATTATAATCATAAAACCTTAAGGATGAAAAGAAAGCTGCTATGTAAGCAGATGTATTATCCGTTTCTCCTCCTTCTGGAGTGTGACTCAGTCTGAGAGAAGTGGAAATTTAAAAAAAAATTTAGTTGGTGGTTTCCTTTAAAATACAATTCTTGGTTAAAAGGAAAAGTGGGTGAGCATGTTTCCTGAATGGTGAAGAAAACATTTTTGTTTTGTGAAGACTTAAGAAATGAAAGTGAAGTTTCTGTAACATTCCATAACATATAATTTCATCCCTACTTGCCAGTGAGATCATTCACTTCCCTCTTTTGCAGTTAAATGTACAGGGTATACAGCCATAGAAAAGAAAAACAGTGAACCAAAAAATGGTCAGGAAGGTGCCAATTGGAAGACAGTCACTTTCCAAAGTCAAATTTAAAGGTCTGATGTTAATAATCATTTTACTTTTTTGGCCCATCTCCATTGCAGACTAAGTGTGGCAAGCAAGAATTCTATTCACACTCTGTGGGTGAATTCTGTGCGTTCTGCAGTGACTCTAATCATTGTAGTGAATGGGCTGAACATAATAGCATGTAATCAGAGGACAATTTATTTTTTCCCACACTGCTCTCTTAAACCTGACCCATAGACTCATTCTTCCCTAACCCTTGGATGAAATAGTTTTCTATTACTTTCAGAAAATAAAATGTTTTCCTGTTGCTCGCACATACTAAAAATAATCACTTTAGCGATAAAAATGTCTTGTCTGGGAGTGCCTCCCTCCACAGAATTTAGTGCTTTCCTTCCTACCCTACTCTGGGTCACCTTGGTACTGTCCAGCTAGCAAAGGGTCTTGCCAAAGATTAGGAAAGGTCAGACTCTGATTTCATTCCCATCCCATTGCCTCCTGCTGCCCCCTGGCCATGGTTTCTGAGTTAATTTAGGGAGTGAGTGCAGGAAAAATTCTGGAGAAATAAAAGGAGAGGGAAGAGAAGGGGAGGAAATGCCATCCTGCTGGGGTTGGGGGCAGCGGCCCTTTGGCAGTTTTCTGTTACACATATTTCCTCTTGCTGATGCTTATGTAGGCTGTGCAAAATCCTCCACAGTGACTGAGAGGTGACAACGTGCTGCGCTTTCCTGTCAGATCCTTTGTGAGATCGGTCCTCAGCATTCTGCCAGGGCCACTGCAGCCCCTGCACACAAGTCCTGGCTCCCAGACAGCTCTCTTAGCAAAGCTCCCAGGCTCACTCAGGCTGCTCCCCACCCTATGATCCAAGGTCCTTGAGCTTGGAGCCTGGCTGTCATCATCTGTAGAAACTGTTTCATCCTGAAGGCATTTCTTTGGTAGTCAGACCAGCAGCTCCAGTCAAAGTCTATAGCCTCTAAATTTCTCCAGTAGAAATAGACTATTGGAGGTTTGGGCTCCTCTAAACATTCTCTCATTTGACTTGGAGATGTGACATAGTAAGTGTGTATTTGATCTTTCTCCCTTGTTTCTGACAAAAGAGCTCTAATGTCCTGCAATTATCTGATTGATAAGAATGATAGCATGGTTTTTGTTCCCTCATGGAGTATCTGAATCCCTAAGAATGCCCAAGTCAAGAGGAGCTTCTTCTGCTCCACTGAGACACTCTTGGTGAGACTCTTGATAGCTTCTAGTTTCCTGAAAGGTTAAGTCTTGATTAGGAGCCTAAACTTAAAGCCCTATCCCCCGCCACCACTGTGGAGAAGAGAGGGCCTAGAGACTGAGTTAAAAAAAATAATCAATGGCTATGCAACGGAACCTCAACCAACTTCCTAGCTGGGGAACTCACACCTGCTAGGAGGGTACTAACACCTAGGAGATTTTAAGAGGGTGGTCACACCCTCATTCCATGGAGCAGAACCTCCTCCACACTGGACCCTTCTAGAACCAGTCTGTGAACTTCCAACTGGCAGCTAATCAGTATCCTTTGCAATAAACCAAGGATAATAAAGGGAATGCTTCTGAATTCTGTAAGGCATTTTAGCAAATTATGCGCCCTGAGGACCAAGGTGAGGCAGCTACCCGGATTTACCAGTTGGTCAAAGTTCCACTGATCCGTGACTTGCAACTGACATCTGAATGGGACCAAGCCTTTAACTTGTAGGATGTGATACTATCTCAGAGAACTCACGGTCATAACTCAATTAAATTAGAGGACACCCAGTCGGTGTCCAAAGATGTGATCTGGAGAACAGATCACAGTAGGTGAGAAAGACCCATCTCCTCATCCTTTTCAGGGGAATTTTAACTCAATTTGGGTTTTGAACTTCTTATACATGAATCTGGTTAGTAGATGAATAAATAAGACTCATTAACTTCGTATTTCACTATTGTCTTTCCTTGACCAGTACAGTAGTTTAGCACCATTATTAAAAAACAAGGAACCATTTGGCACTTGCTCTTTACTTTTGTAAACACAGTTCTGGCTTTTATCCTTAAACGTTTTACCCACAGAAGTGTATTCCTCATTTTAAATTCAAAAGGCAGACAGTCAACTCACTTCTATTACGAATTAAATTAGGAAGACTCTGAACTAAAGTTTGTGCCCAGCATTTTCATAGAGTAACATCCAATGAAAATTAGTCTTGTTGATTGTGTCATCCCAAAGGTGCTTAAAAATAGAAATAGTCACATTTGATTTTATAATTAACAAACTATTCAGTCAAATGCTAGGGGAAAAAAAAAGATGGAGAAAAAGTCTAGAAAGTTTCAGGTACTCTGAATGTCTAAAACTAAACTGGTATGAGTAGAGCTCCTAAAGTAGACACCAAGAAACCCCTTTGTTCTTTGTAGTCAGGATGTTCTAAATGTGACCTTTCTTGTTAAAAATAAATAAAATAAAATAAAATAATAAAATAAAATGCTACTGGTATTTAGATCAAGTATATTGATCTAAACAACACTTCATAATTTTAGTTGTTTAATATATTTGTACAGTCTACATTAATGGCACTGTTTCTTTTTTTTTTAAAAAAATCACTCCTTTGTTTCTTAAACATTAGCCCCTTGACAATTAGTAGCAAATGTTAGACAGCTGGACAAGCCTTGTACCCTGTCACTTCTGGGTCTAATTTTTCTGAGCAAAATCCTTCAAAAGAAGCACACTGATTTCCCCCAAGCCAAGGCAGTCTGCAAAAGTTATCTATCTCTCAGATCTGACTTAAAAGAAATATTCATCAATTTCCAGCCAAAAATAAGTTGCACAGGGCTGCTGCTGGGTCAGAAATTGAGTAACAACTTTTCCACAGTTAGAGTCACACTGATGTTATTTAGCATTTTAAGGGACTGATGAGTGAGCCTATGTGAGTAAATGTTAAAATTTTAAAATATCAATATCAAATAACATCACTTTTCCATCATATCATTTGTGATTATTCTTATTTCATCTATGAACATTTACTAAGACTTTGCTGAGAACAGATGCATCAAGAAAGCTATATGTAGGCTTTAAAATCAGAGGAGAAATATTTTAGTGAATATGAATAAAAACTGCTTTTTTCCATACCAGAGAGAAGCACAATTATAGCACATATGTTGAGTAGCATCTTTTTTTACAAGTGACTGATATTAGAACTCATAATGAAGGTTAATGGGATAGAGAGAAGAAGGACTTGGCTTTTCAAAGAAACTTAAGAATTCAAATTCAAAAATCTTACTTAGCCAGGGCACCATTATATTAACATTTGTATAGGGCAGGTGCTCTCAGCTTCCTCCCCTCCCTAACTCACAGAGGGAGGTGAGAGACACCCGTGTGTGAAGCACCACAAATGGATTCCAGAATGGTAGCAACACCCCAGCAAAGGACCTCAGGAGATCTTTCCCCACCCCTCTACTACTGCACCCCTTCATAATCACTAGGAAATGACCACCTGTGGAGTGTAAAAGTTTTCCAAAACATCATGTTATAATTTTAAGTAGCTGGAGCTTGACTTCTCTTATTTGGAAGAATTTCCAGTACCGATTTAGAATACCAAGCAGGGACATTAAAGGAAAGAACTTCTGGAGGAATGAAACCATCATAAATAGATCTGCACCCAGAAATGGTTTTTGTTGTTGTTTTTGGTTTTCTATTCATTCTACTTAATTCTGTTATGTACACCTGGGTGCCAAGAGAGGCTTTGAGCAAGTTCACCTCAATTTCCTTTCTTTGAAAGCCATCTAGGAAGCCAAGTAAGTGATTCTGGGCAAATTAATGTGGAAAGCTCATTCTAATCTTAATCTGAACTAAAGCATTTTTGAGATAAACGTCTACATCAAACAGTCTCCCCGTATGAGAAAAGAGATGAAGTTAAAAAGCGAACAGGATAAGAAAGACATTTTGTCACAAGGTTTCTCTATGCATCTTTGTTAACAATGGATACATGCAGCAGCTGCTATTCAGTGTAATAAGAGTTTGGTCTTGACCAAGGAAGTTTTATTTATTCTCACATAAATAAAAACACGTTGCAATTTTCACACTGGTATAAAACTAACCAAAAAGACATATAATGAGATAATGAAAGAGAAGATCTTGGGAAAACTCAGTGATTTTCAGAAAAGAAAGAGAATATCTAAGTAACATAGTGTCAACAATTTCTCAGGACGCCTTCCCCACATCCCCACATGCAGAGATTGTGTACAAGTGCCTAACATGCTCACAAACTTGTTTTGTTTCGAGGAAGGGATCCAATGAACAGATTAGCTAGCCTACAACTTACGTAGAATTTCTGTTCCATCACTTAAGTAAAAAAAGAATATAAAGGAATGTAGGTGAAGAAATAAATTCTTATCTTTTATAACAAAAGTCAATCCTATAAATTTGAGATATTTTACTATTTTTCAGTTCCAAATTATTTCCTACTTGGTGAACATATATTAGTATTTGCTGACCCACTAACTTCTGACCTATATGGTCACTATATTGAATTTCATGGAAAAAAAAACCCTCAGAAGTGTGTCTATGTGAGGTGATCTCTAATATTCGTTCTAAAACATACATTTATCATATTGCAACCAAGATGACCAGGGGTTCTCCAAAGATGTGTGCTCTCTTTCTAAAATTTAGAACCGTTACTATAAACCCAAGTCCAATAACAAACTGTACATTTCTCAATCCTACTTTGTAAGTGAGATATACAAGTCATTCTCTAATGTTACAATAACAGAAATGGTATACATAAATTCTAAAATGAAATGGCTAACATTGGTGTGTTTTCACCATACTCTCAGTTCTGCTCTTGGGCTGGAAGACAATACTCATTTTCTAGAGGATGCTAGAGACATAGAACTAAAGGCATCAGATACCAAGAATCCTGTTATAGAAAGCCACCAACTTCACATGCATACTATAGTAACTGTTACCCTAGTGAGAACAATAGCCCAATTATGCTATCTTTAACATTTTGGGGTAATTTGTTATAACTGTCTATGCTGTGTAATGAAAATGATAATAATTAGTTATCTAATAACATTCAAATATTTTGCATGATATGACTATAATTATATTACTATAAGTTATTAGGTGCTGTATCAGTGTGTACATTTATAGCAATGACAGTAATATCAAAAGAGTAAGTAGAGCCTATTTTTTGCTCTGTGAGTATCATTACCTTTCATTAGTCTTGGTCTTAGCTTTTGACTTTTCCATTTTGCTCTGTTTCCTTAAATTCTTCTTCTTTGCCTATTCATTAAAAGTTTTCACCACAAAAAACACTGCAGGGTTTCAAACAATAATATGGTCTTTTGTCTTTGATAAATCGGGAATTGAGTTTCAGGTTTTTTGTTTGTATTTTTTTTTCTGGTGCAACATGAGTAACATTTTCATTCGATGTATAATTTTCATATACATATACATATACATATACATATACATATACATATATATGTAAGTGGTTATTAATTTTAACAAATATGGGCTTCTACTGTGGCATTTTCCTACACACATTCAACATATCTTCAATACTAAGTTTTCATTATAAGGCACTAAATCTAGGAGTGGTTTATTATTTAGCAAAAGATAACTACAACAACTCTGACAACCATCTCCCTCAAATAATAATTCTAAGTAAACATTGAATTACCTACAACACTTTGATTCATTTCTCACTATGTTTAGAGCCCTTGTTCCTCTCGAGTGCCCTTCTCTAACTCTATCCCTTAGCTATGGAACAAACTGAAACATGTAAGGTTTGAAATCCCATACAATTTTAAATAAAGAGCACAAAAATCTCCCCAACATTAGTTAAATAAATTTTAACACACTCATTGTGATCTAAGTTGTTTTCATTGTATAATTATATCTAAAGTACTTTAGTAAGCACTGAACAACTGTCTCACCCAAAGCCAGTTTATAAACAGGAGCTAAAAAGTTGGAAAGTCTTGGAAATGCTTGACAAGATCTTAACTTTGAGTGACAGCTGATTCCACCTTGAATAGTGAATTCCAGGAGCTGCAGCCAGCGAGTGGAGAGTAAGGACTGTCATTGCTCCCGGGAGTCTTTTAATTTCATGGAAAATCAAGCCATATAGTTGAACATTTAAAAAGATGAGGTAACAGATGCTAAATGTCATGCTAAAATTACAGCATACAGTAGTTTGAAATCTTTGATTTGTCATATTATAGGCTATGGACTCCCTCTGCTACTACAATTGTGCAAACGGTTCCCAGTAGGGAGGTTTGGCTTAATAGATGTCGCTGCTTTGTTCCTCAGATTGCTAATCCATGTGATTGATTGAAGCATCTATTTCAACTAGGGCAGTAGAAGAGTGTGGTCAGCAGCAGACTGTAATTTTTGATGTCTGACAGAGCAAATGACATTCATGTGACAGACTTTTTCTTCCCTTGCAAACTCCATCAACATTTATTTATGATAAAAGGGAAGCTGAGTAAAAAGAGCCAGTATTGCGTCCCATAAATCACGAAGTTTCACAGTCCTCTTTATAAGAAGAGGAATGAGCGGTCTGAGGCAGATTTACAACCCCAATATTTCTTTAATACTTCGAACATACAAAACGTAGGACCAAAACCATCCACAAGCTAGCTCTACAACAACATTCTTAAGGAATTGATTTTCTCCCATTGTCTTATTTTCAAACTCTGCATATAGTTTTTCAGATTCTGTAAGAGTAAATTGTGCACATGTAACTGTCTGTCTGAGCTTGTAATCATTTCTCAGTGGTGCTGTTTCAATAACATAATCCTAAAGCAGAGGCAACCTTTTGGGTCCCTAATGAGTTTGAGAAACTGAAGAAATACTGAATGCCTGTCTGAAACAAAAAGTATATCTATAGGGATACCCTGGGATCTGGAACTTTCTTTTCTGAGTGAGATAACCATACTCCGTAAGCAAAGATAATTTTGTGAAAAGATAAAATTCAGGATATATTAACTCCTGGAAACGGGGGATGTTGACAAATGAGCACTAATAATAGCAATAGAAATGTGAATATAAAAGAACAATGTAAAAAGTATTGCATTTCATTTTCTACAATCATTTAAAATGTCAAAGAAAATCACGTAATACCTGTTAAAATATGACCATTAGATTAAATATAGGATAAACATTATGTTAAGACAAGAATAATAAAGCAAACTGCAACACTATACTATACAAAATAACAATTCAAAATGATGATGAATGAGTGAGTATGTCCTTTCACTATTAAGAACATGGAGAACTGTGTTAGAGAGGCATGTATTAACTAGATTAGCCTTAAAATTCATTCCTAGATATCAGATGCTGTAAAGTGACCCTCTTCCAGAACTTTGAGGTAAAAAGTAAGGACCTTGAATATGAGTCATAGAAAGATAGTAGCATCTGTTTTATTTTAACATTTATGAATGAAAGTGAATCACAGTTTAAACATTAGAATGTGAATGAAGATGAGGTACGCATAAAAATCTAAGGGTCCTTACATGGGTTTTTATCAAAAGTTCTCAATGAAAGGAATTTGAGTAGAGTAGGAGAAGCCTTTAATTCCAGTGCCTTTTATGAGGCTTTGGCAGGTATAATATTCTAGAATACTAAATATCCATGGAAAATGTTTCAAGAATGAATTACATACTAAACAGACAATCAGGTCAGTGGGAAGCAGGGAAGTAGTGCACAGTTACAGTTTCAGTAAGTTAAAGAGATGTGAAGCCAAAGGTTAGAGAGTGAATCAAAAGATAAATGGCAAGTTACAATGTCCCTATGCGACAGATAAATGCAAATCCTCAGAGTAAGATCTTTGTTGTTGTTGTTGTTGTTTGAATTTCAATTTTTGTAACTGATATATTAAAATTGTTTATATCTATAGGTATATGATTTTAGACGTATGTAAACACAGTGTAACATTCAAATCAGGTAAAGACACCTCCATTTCTTCAAACATTTATCATTTCATAGGCAAAAACAATCACATTCCTTTCTGCCAGCTTTTTGAAATACATCGTGTATCACCATTATCTATAGCCATCCTGCTGTATGATAGCAAGCAGAACTTCTCACCCTGCCTCACTGATGAGCCTCTCCAATCTCTAAGAAGAAATAGGACGTCTGAAATTACCAGGGCTTTTTGATTCTAATGCTACTGATCGGGGAGCACAGAAATAAAGCGTTTGCCACTGTTCCAGTTTAAAACAGGACTGCACTTTGCTGAATAAATACACAAAAAATGCATTCAATGTATACCAAAACAATCACACTGTACATGACTCTGACAAAAAATATTCCACCACTGCACACAGATGAGCTAACATTATGAGATACTCAGATCCAAAGTTGACACACTGCAGCCAATGGTTGGACCCCGTGTTAAAGAGGTGAACAAACTGTATGTGATCAAAGTCTGGATTACATATTGGACTTAGATTATTATACTACAAATATAAATATCCTAATACATATATCAACAGTTTAGACTGTAAAGTTTAACGTATCGCTGGGCATAGTGGCACAGGCTGAGGATTGAGATCACTGTGAATTTGAGGCCAGCCTGAACTGTACAGTGAGACCCTGTCTGAAAAAGACCAAACATTTTTTTTTTACATGTATCTTGTTGGTATGTGTTCTTCCAAAAGGAAAAATATTAGTCCTATATTAGCATCAAAGTTCACTTTAGAAGGCACATGTTCTGTGGCTACTGGAGTGAGAGCTATACTAATGCAAACTAAATGCCCTCACAAACAACAAAAAGATCAAGAATTCAGAAACCAAGAAAAGTATTTACCATTGACATTTCCATATGTTTGGGGATAATAAAAACAGTAATTTAGGGAAATATTTTAGACAGAAAAGAGATAATTAATTTTACCCAAAGCAGACATGAGATAGATTCTAACCATATCCCTCTATATTACTTGTCTTTTTGCACTGTGAACTATGTCATTTATTTCCTCAAATTTTGAAGTTAATCTTGTATTTCATTTTTCCTACTTAAAATCTAGCGTATTTCCTTTTGAAAATCTTAGTTTGGGTCAGTCTGCTTATGATTTCAATCTTTTATTATGGCTTCCTTTCTCAAGGAATAAATTGATTTCTTGATGTTTTATTTTGCTTATTATTAAACATTTATTTCTAAAATGAAAATAGCTGGAAATTCCTGAAATCATCCATGGTTACTGTAGTAAATTATTTTCACAGACATATTTTGTTTTCAAATAGATATTTCTATAACACATCTACCCCCATTTATATGACGTATTGTCATATATTTTTCCGATACCTGTCAGCCAGCTGTATGTCTTATTTGGAAAAAAAAAAATACCCATTCAAGTACTTTGTCTTACTTTTACTTATTTTTCTATCTGTACTCTTTATATATTTTGGATATACATGCCTTATAAGATAGCTGGTCTGCAAAAATTCTGACATAGTTTCTCTTCTTGCTAATTGTCTTGCAGATCCCGATGGCAGAGCCTGGGTCTGAAGAAGATGTGGCAAGAAGACAAATCACACCCTTCCATGAGCCAGGCCCTACCATGGGGACCTGGGAAAGACTCAGCAAGAAAGCAGAAGAGCATTCCCCTCCTCTCCATCCCCAACCGGCTGATTTCAGAGCACTCAGGCTGAGAGGATAGCAACTGACGTGAAAGGAACAGCTTGATGCTTGCATGGTTTGACTGACTGTGCAGGCCTGGGGCTGGTGCTCTGGGCATCTATTTGGAGGCGGGCAGTGTGCACGGTGGCCACTGTGGGGGATTCCTCCTGTCTTGCTTTTGAAATCCTAGTTTTGTTCTCTTTCACTGTTTTAATTTATGCCTGTATCTAGTAACCAGAGTAACTGTTTTAAAGATAACAATGTGTAACATAAAACCCTTATTAAATTCCTATCACCTTGTTTTGAAAACCTGTATAGCTACTGTTGTTTCTTTTCTGTTCTTGTTGTTATTGTCATTTTGGTTGTGTTGTTGTTTTTTAGGTTTGCTTCTTGATTGTTCTGGCTTTTTTTCTCCTTAAAATAAAAAAGATATTGTTTTTGGGTTGTTTGTGTTTTGTTGTTGTTGAATCTAATCTTTGTTTATAGAAGCTTCTTGGTCTGATGCAGGCCCACTTGTTTAATTTTACATCTGTGGATTGTACTTTGGGAATCATAGGCAAAATATTATTGTCAAGACCAATCTCAAGGAAAATTTCCTCTATGTTTCTTTCTAGGAGCTTTACTGCTTCAGGCTTTATATTTCATTTAAATTGTTATTTTGTATCACGAAAAAACAAAGAGCGAAACAGTGGTTACCAGGGACTGTCAGGAGAGAAGACATGGAGGCTGTAAAATTTAAATTATGAAACACGATTAAGTTTTGACTACAGGTAAAAGTACTCAACTGTGTATGTGAAATTTGCTAGGGTTGAAAATCCTAAATGTTTTCAAGAAAAAAAAGAATGTAACCTGCTGAGATTATAGCTATGTGAATTAGCTTAGTTGTGATTATTTCACAACGAATGCACGTACCAAGTCATGCAGTGACAATTTAATATATACAAGAATTCAATAAGTAAATAATCTTTTAGCAGGAGAAAAGAAATTGTGAAATAATTTTTGCAGTCCCACTGTCATCCAGAACTGAAATATACAACCACTTTTGGCAGAGTGGATACAAACAGCTTCCAGCTCAATTTTCAGTAATGGCTAGAAATTTATCTAGTATGGTCCTATAGGATGAAGGTATATTTTCTCCTGCCCTTCAATGGTTCTTTAACTGGGAGACATATTTATGTGCTAGTGAATTCGAGTCAGTCTACAATTCTTTGACCAAAAATATCTCTCAATTCCTATGACTCAGCTGCTCTCTACTGTTCTGCAGACTGTTGCATACCGGAAACATCGCTCCACAGGGCAGGGAGATGCTACCTGTCTCCCGTTATTCTCCTGATGCCTCTGAATTGTTGACTTACTCATGACAGGTGAAAGGAAAACAGCTCTTACTTTCCAAGAAGAATTGCTGATACAAAGCTGGCAGAGGTCCTGGGCTTGGGGTGAAATGGATGGCCTGGTTTTCTGCACAGTAGCATTCCTTCATTCTCAAAAATCAGGGTAGCTGGGCTCTCCTGTCTGAAAGGCTGGTGGATTCCTCCTTTGTTTTGATCATGGTTGGACCTTTAGTTTCATTCGTTTTCATAACTGCAATCTATCATCTTTCCTGTTTTCTCTTTTCTTTCTTTTTTTCCTTTCTTCACTGTTTTGTTTTCTGGGGTGTGTGTGTGTGTCCTGACTAATAGGCCAAAGTAACAGAAGCTAAAGAGCAGAATTATGTTCAGAGTGGTGGATGGAATTACAGAAAAGACAAGAAAGTAATTTTAGTCTAAAAATCAAATGATTTATTATTTTGTTAAGGAAGGAGTTTCGAATACAGTAGTGACTGTAAATGTTAATTTGAACCTCGTGTTTTTAATTTCGAAGCTATACAATAAATACGTTCACTTTTGTCTGATTCTGATCTTTCAGGAAAAAAGGGATACCACTGGCTTTATTCTCACTTATTGTCACTATTAAAATTGATTCTTAAAAATCAATCTTCTTTAGATATATGTAATACAGAATTTATTGTGCATGCGTCATGTTCTTGTGTGGGGTTTCACATTTGATTATTTAAATGATCATAATGCATAAGCAGTCAATATTTTTCCTGCTTTGCCCAAAACAATGATATAGAGGAAGAAAAAGAGTAACTGAGAGCTTAAAAATAAATTTTAAAATAGTTTGAGAATTAATTAGAAACAAAGGAACTGGTAAAACTGAAGGGACGTATTTGAGAAACGAGAACTGCATCGTGATGTTTACAATTTGGTGTTCTTTTGCCTAGTTTCAGAACCTCACACATTAGATTTACTTATTGAGATAAGACGTAAGGGGAGGAGAAAGGAATTACTATCAAAGAAGAAAGAACTATAAAAACTCATGCAAAATTCATAACAAAAATCAAAACAGAGGGCAGTACTACGTCACGGAAGACAGTGACATTTAATACAAAACTACCTTGGCAACGCGGTGCTCACCATGTAACTACGGCCCACAGAGGGGCGCCCCCTGTGGAGGACTGGAGGTCCTGTCCTGCTGGCCAGGGTGCCCTGAAATCAGAACCAAGGAATCCCGGGCTCTAGGCTGAGACAGTCAAGTAGCCAATCACAAAGGACAACTATAAGCACTCCTGGCCTGCTGCTCATCTTGAAACAACCACAAAACAATTACACAGGTCCCCAAGTCCCATTAGTACAAATGCAGGCAGCCCTGAGACAGGGATTTTCATTCCACTTATTTCAATGACACCATATGTTCATTATATGCATAGCTTTCTAAACATTAATTATAAATCACTGAATAAGCAAAGTGCACAATGTAATTTACTTCACACAGCTTCATAGTTCATAAAAAGACTGTTTCTAATTTAATTTTTAAGGGGTGGGTGAGTTTTCAATATTGCTTTCTAAAATTGAGAGAATAAATTTTGCTCACATGAGTGTACAACTACCTCTTAGTAAACTTTGGTCTAAGCAGTCTTCCTGCATAACTCTGATTTATATCCCTACTGGCTAAGAGGATGGGTTGGGAAGCTAAATATGGGATCCATTTGGAGAACCTCACAGCTTCTCAATTATTTCAATAAAAGAGCCAAAATTCCGTGTTTTCATTGCCCCATGAGAGCCTGAAGTTTAAGTGTGTATATGTGTAGTGTGCTGTGGAAGAACAGAACCAGCAGGGCCCTCCAGCTTCCCCAGGAAAAACATTTGGTAAAGCTTCTTCCTTTCTTACTCAAAGTAGAAATCAGAAAGAGAACTGTAAGCACCTCAGAACAGAGGAGAGTCAAACCTGAGAATAATAACAGAAACATGTCTAGGTTTTATACACAGAATAGCACTGAGAAGAAGTGGAAGCAATTTAAATTTTCCCTGATGCATTTATTTCTCAGGAGAGAGAATTCCTGCTGTGAGCTTCTTTTTCCTTCACGAACTCTGTGCTCAGTGGCTTAAATATATTCCAGCTCTGCACGCACCTGTAATGATTATGGACTGTAGATTAATGCACAATGTGGCACCAAACATGGGGGAGAAAAAAAAAAGACTAAAGGTAAATATTTAACGAAAAAGATTTCAGCAATGGATAATCTCGGTTTTCTTATTTTCATGTCAAGTGAATGATACTCCTGAAAGTATCAGTTTTTCACTTTTCCCAGACACCAATTTCAAAATATTTCATAAAAAGGATATTTTGAAAGTGCCTGAAACAACAATAAGGAAATTCATAGATAATGACTGTGCTTTCAGCAGTCCCTGAAGGCAAATCTGTGGAATTCCTACGTAAGTGATTAACAACAGTGAATTGTTTTAATTATAAATATAGAATAAGCCATGAAGATAATTTACCAGCTAACAATACTCTTAAGTGAGTGATTTTCTTTTTCATTAAACGAAGCTTAATCAACTCTAATCACTTGGTGCTTTTAAACACAACTTGCAAGAGATGTTCTTGATAAAACCAGACAAGGTGTCAGGTGATGCCCGCGGAGATCTGTGAGGAAGGAAGCAGGAAGCAGACAGAGTAACTGCTTCATATATAGATGTTTTCTCAAATTTCCTGGATGTGAAGAATTGTCTGACATACTTTTTAAAAATGCTAAATTGTGCCAGAATACAAGTTATAGTTAAAAATATAAATTCTTTTGAAATTACAAAACCCACCCGAGTCACTGGCTCAGCTCTCCCAAGAAGGGACAGGAAACTGAACAGTGATCCAAGTGACAATTATTACTGGGCATGCTCTGGAAATATGTATGAATACCAACATGCTGCATTTTAAAATGGGAAAATTGGCAAAAATAAGCTACAGTTTTGCCTAGAAATCTCTATGCGAAACACTGCTTTGAATTTCCCTCCTGTCAATCTCTGCAGTGAAAAGTATTGAACAGATTAAATATCAGGTGCTCCAAGCACATGTAGGAAAGCTTTCAAATTGAAATTCACTAATAAAACTGGAGCCCTTATGTATCATGGGTAGCCACAGAAATTCTGAAGAGGTGAATGATCTTTTTAAAAAAAATCTCCCATTTGTGTGTATGTGCATACACATGCACATTGTAGAAATAAATTAAAATTGAAAACACAGAAAAGAACAGGAATATTTTGTGGTCTCACAATCTCCCCCTCCCCCCAAAATACTAAGTAAAATAAAACACTAAGTGACTGAGGAAAATAAGAATTATGTCAGGAAACAGTTTTCAGCAACTTTGAATCTTAATTGGAATTTCTATTAAAATTGTTTTTGGTAATTTGTCTTTTATCACTGAAAAACATTCCTTTAAAAATCACTTATCAACAAATTCCTGAAAGAGACCATACAAATGCTTGTCTCAAGCCACAAGTACAGTGATACCGTGTGTTGTAGGTGTCTCACTTTCTATTTTGAGGATTTCACAATCATCCAAAAAAAAAAAAAAGAGTAAAGGTCAGTCATATACAAGACTAAGAATAATTGTATGCCATTCAATGAGCAGACATTGAATCTCTTCCAGATGAGACATCGAATGAAAAATAAAACAAGTAAGGTTTCATGTGAGTGAGTTTTCATGATCGGCTGAGTCCTGACATAGAAAATAGTGACTGAGGCAAACTTTGAAGAGAGGGAAATTTATATATGCTAAGAAATGGGTAGGTGATACTCTCGTTTCTTAATTCTCAACAAACTGCTAGGAACAGAAACACATACACACACATGCACGTGTGCATACAGTGCCTCTGTTTTCTCAGTGCCAGCTGACACAAACCACAACTAATTTTAAGACGCAGGAGAAAACGACACATGGGCCAGCAACAAATAACCCAGGTTACTTTCTTGTAATTATTTAAATTAATTTTATAAGCTAAATAATATTTTCTGTATTTGAGAACAGCTAGTAGAAAGGGTTTAGAATGTAAATGTTTAGTGGAATGGGTATACTGATTGGGATCTGATCATTATACACTGTATACACATTTTTGAACTGTCACACTGTCCCTCATTCATAAACATGGTTAGTTATTAGGTCAATTAAAATATGTACAAAATCACTAAGTAATTCTTATTAGAAAATTCAAGTTGGGATTACATATTCATTTGAGACTATATGAAAACAGAAATGCAATGGAGAGAAATTAGACAAATATAACTAAGATATATATATATATATATATATATATATATATATATATATATACACATATATATATATATGAGAAAGAGCGAATAAACATGCAAATGACCGTATTAGCTTCAACAGACAAAGAGAGAAAAATGCTTTTCTATTTTTCCAATGTCAGTTTTAGTCTCTCTATGAAAAGGCAGAGCCTCATTTTTAAAAAATTTAGTTAGCTATAGGATAACCTGATGTCACCATTTAACTTACATTAGAACAAGCAGGTTCTTGTTCTTTGCATTCTGGGAGTATCTCCCAGGAAGGCTTTATGTCAAAGTAAAGACTTCAACTTTTTCCTCTGACGCATATCCACAATATATAGATATTTGGATGCTATTTTGATGTTAGTACATGTAATGTAAATTTTGCACACGGGGCTTTGTTTTACATGCACGTGCAATTTCACTTTCTGAATTGCACTTTATGAGGCACAGCATAAACAACAGAAGGAACTGCGGAAGGAGGAGGAGGAGGAGGAACAATTGACTCACTTTTAGAAGGAGCCAGCGCACATCTCCAACTCAGAGCTGTAGAAGCGGTAACGTAAGGAGGGGAGACAATGAAGGTACCACCGAAGGAGTGACTCTATTCTTTGAAGTGGAAACAAGGCTATAAATTACTATTCTCTCAACAAAAAGCTACAAAGATTTATGATAAATGTCTGCCAAGACAGTAAAAAGGAGAACCTAAAATAAGCCTGGCAGCTAAAGAGAGGGGGAAATAAAGCTTCTTAGTATGTGAGAAAGATTTCCTTTACACTCATCGGAGACTAAGCATTATTGTTCATCAACTGCTAGACGATGGGTAGCAGAGATCAAAATAACTGCATAAAAAATACCTGTGTTGCAGGAATGGAAATGTAGCGCAATAAATGTTTTGAGCCAAAGGAAATCTGGGAATGGAGAGACGTGACTATTACAGCAGGATATGTTCCAGCTACTAGAGGTTCTGGGTGAGGGTTCTGGGGTGGTACCTGATGCCTTCCATCTTCCTCCATCCACCAATGTGCCCCACAAATGCTGGAGCGAGGGCACCGTCTGCAGGTTCTGAGAGCTCGTCAGAACTGTCAAGATTCAGGAGTATCTAAAGAGGCAGCAGAATTAAGTGCGAACGTGGACAGTGTCTTAGAGCGACGCCTCTTGATGTGCGCCCTCTTTCCAGCCCTTTGACCTTAGGCAACTCAATTAGCTTTCTGTGGCTGTTTCCTTATACATAAAAATGAGGGCTCAATTAACATGCATGCATGTGTGCGTGCTTGTGTGTGTTTAGAACACCGTGTGGGACATATGCAGTGCCATATATATGGCTGAGTATTGTTTAACATTTTAATCATATGAACTGCAGTTATGCAAAGCAACCCATATAAGGTTTAATTGCATGCTTAAAACAAAAACTATATTCACACATTGTCTATTAATTTTAAATTGTCTATACATAGGGGAAAAGTGCAAAAACTACTAAATAATAGGGTATGGAAAGTAGAGCATGTCCCATAACATGAGGTAGCTGCAAAGAATAGTAGCTAAGAAGTGGCGTTTTCACTGTGACGTTAGTTTTGCACTTTTTATTTGGTAAGGAAGGGGAAGAGAATGAAGCAGGGAATGAAGGCAATCAGGAGAGTACTGCAAAAGTTTAACAATCAGAGTATTTCTATGTGAGTTACAGTAACAAAGGTTGTCATAAGAGGGCCTCAAACCAACCTCTAGAGAGCTGACAATTCTAAGGCCCTGCTAGTCCTGATGTACTATATTTCAAGGAAAGAAAAGCGATGGATAGATTTATTTTATGGGATTTATCTACAGGATATGTTTAGATGGAAGACAGTTTCACAGTAAATGAATCTTGTTGTCCTTCATCTTACATCTAATTTGTTTTTTGTTTGTTTATTACTTGGGATCAAACTCACGACCTTGCACTTACCACGCAAGTGCTTGAACCGCCAAGCTAAATCCCCAGCCCTTTTTATTTATTTATTTTTTATATCTAAATTATTTAAATTCCAACACCAATTATTCACTCTACATTCTAGAAAACTCTTACTCAGAAATGAGTGGAATAAGTAGTTTGCCTTTCTGAAGCATCTGTATAAAAAGATTTACATGGATACCAACTTGACCTTGATGAAAGCTAACATAATCTAACTATAAATGATACCTCATAAATCAGTTGAAACAAAGGAAGACTCGAATACTTAGCTGTGCCCCCCCAAAAATTCTCTTGGTCTCATCAACTGAATTTCTCATGGTTAGGTTTTTTTTTTTTTTTTTCCCTTAACTAAGAAGTTAAAATAGCATAAAAAAATCAAGCTTAAATGAATGGAAAAAATTTTGAAAGTACATTCTAGTTAAACTTGTCTCCTCCTTGGGATATAAATGCCAGGTGCATTGCTTTTCAAATGACTTCAGCTCATTGCAAAGTGTCTGAGCATATAGGGAATCTTGAGAATTTACTATGCAAATAATAATCACTTAAAATTGCCTTTGAATGTCACACTGAAGATTGAAAACTTGAAAAAAAACATTTTTTCAGGTTTTACATCATTGAGAGGGCTCTAGAAATAAATGATTCTATTCTATTTGATTGCTACATACATGAAATACTCCAGAGAACGTTTAAATCAAAATCATGTGCCAATGACCTACATGATATTATGTTATAAATATTCAAAAATTTCTATCTCAATAGACTTACTTAACATGATTTTTTTATTAGAGTCAGAATGAAATTAGCACCTCCATATTATATTAAAAGGCTAAGTTGCAACAAATATCGATAGAAGAACTTAAGGCAATTCCCACTCTGTCTCTACAAGGAAAGAAAAAAGAGAAAAAATGCAATAAAATAAAAGTTAGGGACACCACAGTCAGGCTCATTCTAAGTGTCAGCTCCATTACAGGGCAGCTAGAGTTTTTATGACTTTCCATGGGATTGGCATCTCCAAGTTTGCAATTTATTTCTTTTATATTATTTTTAAGTGACATAAATTACACATATTTATGGGGTACCAAATGATGTTTTGATGCATTTATATATTGTGCATTGTGCAAATCAGGGTAAAAATATCTGTATGCTCGAACAGTCATAACTTCTATGTGGTGCAAAATATATTCTTCTAGCTTTTTTGTTTGTTTGTTTTGTTTGTTTCTGTTCTTTCATTTTCTTTGGTACTGGGGCTCATGACCTCGCACTTGCCAGGCAGGCACTTATGCCACTGAGCTAAATCCCCGGCCTCTTCTAGCTTTTTTGATCTATATATTATATTGTCATTATCTCTGTCCAGCCTATTGTACAACAGAACACTTTTTTTCCATTTTCATGACACTTCCGCTAAAAAAATACTCACCATTTCTGTCAAGCTCAAGAATGAGAGTATTGTAGGAGTACCTGCTTCTGGGGGCCAAATAAGCATCAATTAATAAACACATGGAAATAAGACAGATTTTCAAATTCTGATAAGCAGGCAGCATGTCCCCTTGTACTGGAAATGTCCAGGGAATGAGTCCACAGGTTTGATTTGGTGGCCACAGTGGATTGAGATGCAAGTGTCATCTCAAGGTTGGTGGCAAGAGGGTAAATGACATTACTGTCCTCTACTTGGAGTGGCATTAGAGTGAAACCTGTAGATCACATTCACCATTTTAGAGTCCCAAAATATCAGAGGTTGGTAGTACAAGAACAAGAGATTTGTTCTGCATTTTTAAAATCTCTCTGTATGATGGCTTTCAGATTGTAGGCTAGAGGACAAAGGGAAATATTCTTGAGTATTCTTCAGTTTCCTTTGTTTAAACTATGAAAATGGGGTTTTGTTTCTTTTATTTTTTTACTAGTAAAAGTAAATGTCATATTGCCATTTTTTTGCAGTATCTAAGCTAAATCATAAGAGAAAGTTGCAAAATTATTTTGTATTTAAAATCTATCACCTTATTTCTAAACAAGTTATACATATTTCAAAATCAACTAAAACAAAACAGAAAGGAAATATGTATATGGACAAGTCTAAGAAATATAATTTAGCAAAATACTTAAACAATTATATCAGAGAAAAATTTTATGCATTTTACAATTAATCTTTAATCATAACTACCTTTGTCTTTTCAGTGATGTGTTTACTCACTGGAAATTTATTGAGTAATAAACTCCATGAAAGCAAAATATTGGATGTTTGGCAAATAAAACAATTCTTCTGTTTCATTAGAATTCCATTGTATTAGAATAATAATTTACAAAGTTGGAAGTTTGTAGCTGAAAAGCTATTTATATATCTTTCCAAATAATTTAATCCTGTTATAAGAACAAGCATTCACAAACAGAATGTTTATAGTGCTATTATATTTTCAGTGACTACTGAATAAAATATCTTTCATACAAAACAGTGTAATAAAATAAATTAGGGAACAAGAAATACACAGAAAACATGATTCCTTTTATTCAGCTCTAAAAGTAACATATGACAGCTAATGAAATCCAGAAAAAGAAAATAATATATAAATCTACTATCCCAGTGCACTTATTTCATTTATCATTTATTTCATTTATATCATTTATTCAATATATATTAAAAGTCATTTTTATAATATATAATTTATAGTTCTTCATTTTTCTATATAAAATTTATCTCAATTTTTCATTTGTTAATACTATTAGTAAAAAATCACATATTAGTCTATCAAATAACTAGTCTATAACTCTTTAACCAAAATATTTAATATTTCCTAAAAACAGAATGATGATTTCATGTAGTACCAAGAACCTTGGGAGGTCATTAAGCACAACCTCTTTCTTTTATTAAAAAAAAAAAAAGACCATTTGTCCCAAAAGGTCAAAGCATCTGACCACAGTTAAACAGTTAATTAGCATGAGAACTTAGCTCATATTTTTATTCTCAGACCATTTCCCTTATTATATTTTGCTGCTTTTAAGGTTTTAAAAACAGACTCGGTGCTCCTGAAATGTATTGCTTCTGTTTTAAAAAATATTTCTGGAATTCCAAATCACATCGCATAAAGCAAAATCAACCCTAAAAAGTTTTTCCAAAAAATAAAATTTTAGCTTTAAAAATTTGGAGTTGATTTAAAAGAAATTTCACCTGCTGTATGATCAATTAAACATAAGCGGAGATTTCTTCTAAAGAAGCATATCATTCAAAATACAATCATACTGCACACAGTCTAGGTTCAAACACTGATTCTAGATTAAAATACTAGATTAAAACCCTGCCAGTTCAAGAAAGGTCAAGCATGGGGTTCTTTGATACTTTTGCTGATAATCCTGTTGAATTTACCATATCACTTCACACGTTTACCCCAGGAGTAATGCACTCAAGCCCCTCCTCTGATGGAAGAGAACCCATGGTGGAAAATCTGCAAGTGAGAGATTCCTGGACAATATTTATCCAGCTGTTGTTTGACCACACCAGTGAGGAAAATACATGGCTTCAAAGTGTTAGAAGTCTTTTGACATCTTGAAGCCTTTCAACACACTAATTTCTAAAAAGCCACGCCTTTAACTTTTTGAGAAAACCAAATTTGTCAGCAATTCCCTGTATTCTTCTTCATCAAATCTATACAATGGTTACCTTAAAACAATTATTTCTGAGAGTAAGAGCAGCATCACTCTAAAAACACAGTAGTTATCTTCTAATTGCACTGAATTTCTAAGGTGATACGAATATCGAACTTCAAATCCTCATATACACTCAGAAAGTGCTTCAAATTGATATCTTCTGTTTTGAAATATAGAGTGGAATGACGGTGACTTAAATCATCAGCCACAGTGCTAAGCATAACTATTTCATTTTCAGCATCAAGGCAATGTCATACAGTGAGGAACACACGGATGCTACTTTTCATGTTGCAGTCTGTAAACCCACAGCTGCAAACTGTACCATGTAATGAAAGATCTCCTGCCTCCTCTTGTCATTGAAACTTAATTATAAGAGAATTTACAAAAGCAATTATTGCCTGCAAGTGGGACATAAAAATTTAATGATGTAAACATTAACTTTAGTGAAATGTATTTTAAAATAACCCTGAGTGAACATTCAATATCTCATAAGTAATGGGGAAAACGTCACATAGCATAAGAAATAATTTGTTCTACACAGTAATTATTCATACCACTTTCTACATTCCTTCGCTTAGTAATTATATCCCAACTGATGAATCCCACAGCTGTCCATGCACAAACTCAAACTCATCCTTGTCCCATCAGTCAAATCACTCCAGCCTTATCACCGTTGAAGTTCACTGCTTGTCTTCCAATTATGATACAAAAACATACTTCTGTTCTGTACTTCTCCAGCTCTATCCCTTTCAAATTGCATGTGCTATTCTGGGCATGCACGTTGTAGAAAATGTAGACAGATTCCTTACAGAACACGGGGCTTCCAAGTTTTAATTATTGAGAAATTATTTCACACCTAATGACTTCTTGCCTAGGTATCTAAAAAACTTTTAACATCATCAAACTTCTGCCTGTGCAAAAGTAATTCAAAAAATACTGCTGTGTCTGAATCTTAAATGTTCCCCAAACACCTTATGTGGCAAAGGCTGGGTTCCCAGAGTGACACTCTCAGGAGGTAATGGGATCTTTAATAGGTGGGGCCTAGTGGGGAGACGTGAGGTCACTGGAGCCCTGGCCCAGAAGGGGTATATGGAGATCTCAGCATTCTCCTCCCTCATATGCTCCCTGACCAAAGGTGAGGGCTGTTTTCTGCCATCCATTTCCACCATGTAAGTTATAGTCCCCTGCCACAGAGTTCAAAGCAATGTGGTCAACTGATCACAGACTAAACCTTCTAAAATCATGAGACAAATTAATCTTTTTTCTATTATAAATTGATTGTCTCGAGCATTTGTTATAGTGATTGAAAGCTAACACAAACATAAAAAGCATACATATAATCACACACACACACACACACACACACTTCCAGAGGAAAGAATTGAAGGTAAGACTATTCAGTAAAATACAGCATTTACAAATTAGCATTTAAGATAGTAACCACATGGATTCAAACAAAATAATTTCTAGTTATATTTAACTTGAGCACTGAATGACTATTTCAATATGTCAAAGAAACTGTTCTTAGTACATGTCTTTTTAGAAATAGCAGCAAGAAAGTACTACAAAAGTAATGCATGCAATTTTTCTACAGTAAAATTATATTTCACCAAAGGCAGAAACATTTAGTTCCTAATTTCTTTTATTGCTTGATTAATATGACTGTAAGAATTGACATTTCAATCAAGTGCCAATAATCTAATAGTTTTCTTAACAAAACAGGGTTAGACTCTTTTCAAGATTTGCATACTTTGAAAAAATACTATTTTCTCACATTTTTGCATACTTTTTTTTTTTACTCATACATGATGCGTATGTAGTTTATTCTCTATTATTCAAAGCAAAGTAGTTTATCAGATCTGGTTCTGAAGACACATTCTGAATTCTAAAAAGTATCAATACTAGAAAAGAAAGAGAAGATTTTGGAATCTTTAAAAAGAATGAAATAGTGTAAATTTTTCTGCAGGCATCAGAACAACATGTCATTGTGAAAGGTCTCCAACTGTAGGATGATTATATGATTCATTCTGTACACGGATCAGGAGAAGCACTCTAGAGGACCGCTCTGACACTAATATTTATCTACTATTGTAATGATAATCTTCATAATATGTGAGGGGAGCAATGGAGAAACGGGGGGGGGACGTTCAGAAATTAACAGTCTTTGTATAACAATAACCTAATAGTTGAACAGGACCACTATCTCTAAAACATGCATAAGTAGTGACATTGTCATCATAAATGAGTTTAAAAGGTCCAATTCTTTACCTGCATTGTTGAGAGGCTAAGAAAAGAGACTTTCCTTACTTCCCCTCTCCTTTCCACTTCCTTTGTAAATATAAATTGATAAACTTAGGAGGAAATCTGACTTGACCAGGAACCAGTTCTATTTCCAGGGAGAAACACACAATTTTAACTTAGCAACTTTTAAATCAACATCGGAGTATACTATCAGAATTTTGTTTGATGTAAGATGCACAAGTTTATAGGAAATGAAATTTGCAAATGATATGGTCTGTCTGTATGGAAAAATAGGTTTATAGATGCAAGGTATTTTGTCCAATATATTAATGGCCAAGAGCAATGAGTCCTAACAGACACTAATATCCTGAACTGCATAATGTTTTTCTCTGCTGATAGAGAGTATAACAGTTCTGCTTCAAAAATGCAGAATCTTTGCCTACAGACAAAAGTAATTAAATTATCCTAGATTCATATAACCACTTATCAGTAAGTAAATGGCTCAGATCCTTTTTATTATCAGATAAATTAAACCACATTGGAGAAAAAAAGTATTTTTCTCACTTTCCTCATCCTAGTAGAAGATATTCAAAGACAGAGAAACAGCATTGGTCTAGAAATTATTTATATTTGATTTGGAAATTTTGTAAGAAACACATCATAGCAGGATTATTTTCCCATGTGTGAAAATTAAAGTGCTCTAAAAATACAGACTTAAACAGAAAAACCATCAATTATTTAAGAAAACATATATCCAAAATATAGTGGAGTTGAGGTGCCATATAAACTATCAGAGATACAGAAATAATTCAGAACTAGTGATGATATTGTTACTCTATATTTTCAAAATTTGGGATGCATCTAGGGACTGAAATTGAGAAGTCACATTTTATATAACATTTGTTATATGTTATAATGAACCAATAATCTCTGAAAGCTGAACCTAGATTTTCCATCTAGAATTCATCATGGGTTTATAATATTGGGTTAAGCAGCTCAATAGTTCTTTGAGGCTTTATAATTTCTAGGTGTAAAGCAAAAAAAAAGGAGGAGTCTTTAACTGTGGATTCTTGCACTCCTAAGTATGGAAGAAAGTGATACTGTCTGAGAAATGACTGAGACACAGGAATTGGAGAAGCGGGGAAGTTATGCTAAGATTTTTTAAAAAGGCTACAAAGAATCAAAATGTTTCTGCTATAATACTATTTTCAAAAGCAACATTCTGTGTTACACAGGACACTAACAAATTCGTGTGGTTTTCATCTTTGTATTCAGTATCTTAGATGAAACACTAGATGAAAAATTCCAGCTATAAATAAAATATTGCATGGAACATATTAAGATACCAATCACTGAGACTGTTTCCTCATTTGACATACAGAGCTCATTCCGACTGAAAAATCTAGATACCTCAATTTTTGAAATGTAATACTAAGTTATTCTATAAAGCTTCATCTGAATCAAAGTTTCTAGATTATAAAACAAACCTCAGTTAAAGAAATTTTGTCTTCTTGCTTCTCCATCATTCATTCATTCACTATTATTGACCACCTATTAATGAACATTCTATTACTGTGGTGATAAACTATAGGAAATAAGGTAAAATTGAGACTACAATATTACTCTGGGCCTGTACCCAAACTACCAGAAGATATGGTTAGATTCTGATTACATTTTCAAGGTGCAAGCAAGAGGTGTTTGTTGAAGGACTCAATGTGGCGCAAAAAGGCAAGAGAAAAAGACAGGAAAGGGAAAAAAGGAAGGAGGGAGAGAGAGAAGGAAGGAAGGAAGGAAGGAAGGAAAGAAGGAAAGAAGGAAAGAAGGAAAGAAGGAAGGGAAAGAAAGTTCTCCATACAACTATTCCACCTCTTTCCCTTCTAAGAATATTTATTTTTTCCTCTTATATCTACAATATGATGAAAAGATTCTAAAATCCTGAACTGACACTTCAAGGCATTCTTTTAAGTGCTAAAACATAAAAAGAACTATTTAAAACTTGTATTTTTCAGATCAATGAAAACTGAGACATCATAATTAATGCCTTTATTTATGTATCTTTCATAATTCCTAAGCACCTCAGAATCTTAAGTTTGCGAACTTCATTTGCTGCCATCCTGATTTTTTACTTTCAATGTCCATATATTTCCTACCCATCATATCGCCGGCCCTCCTTTCTCTCCATCCTTTGTCTCGTATCAACCAGGTTCTCAACCAGAAACAAGTGCCGGGTATATACATTTGACTATTCCCACTTGTCAGAAATTTTTAGTTTAACGACTTGGTATTGGTGAAAAGTGCACCTACTCTCTGTTTCTGGGCATCAAAATGTGGAAACAATCTAGGCAAGGGGTGTGATCAAAATATACAGTGAAATAAAAAAATATTACGGTGAAAGACTCATTGCCATTAACCCCCGCGGGGTCCTTATGAGCTGTGACTAAAACTACAGTGTGTGCTGCTTCCTCCTGCCCTCCCGTGTACCAACACTGTACCGTGTCCTCGTCTCATAGAATCTGGCACCATGAAAATTCTGGTTCTTCCACAAAGCTAAAGAAAAAACGAAACGTAAACATTTTGAAATCAATTCAGGACATCAAGGCAGCCAAACACTGCAAATAAAGACACTCTAGAAAGAGGATTTCCAGAGCTGCTTCAGAAAGTAGTACAAACAATGGGTAAGTGTTCAAAAAGAAGGGAGTATTTTGAAGGAAGATGTATCTTTTACTGCAATAATTTTTAATGTAAACATTCACCATGATTTGTATCGTGCTCTCTATAAATATCCCCACACAGTAGTTACATCATCTCATTTTTATATAGTTTACAAATTAAAATTTCGCTAGTTATTGTAATAAAATAAATATGGGGTAAATCAGTAAGAAAAAAATCAGACGATAAAGAATCTAGTCAGGCACCAACATTTAGTTGGAAAAAACTTAAACTGTGTTATTGGAAATACAGAGAGGTAATAGACAGTGACTGTGTTTCCTCTGTTTAGCTACATAATAGAAAGTGTCACATGAAGGATAGGACAATATTCAGTTCTGATAATGGACAAAAAATGCAATTAAGAAATATGAATCTTGGACATCACCGACTACCCACTCCAACCAATCAGACAACTCACTGGATTTATTCTGACATAGCTGTTGCTAAAAGTTATTATCTAGGAATAAGGACACATCCTTTGTGACACTGTAATAATTTGAAGTGACAGGATTCAACCATATGAATGGATAGAGAGAAACATGTTCTCTTACATTAAAAAAAATGATTAGAACTACAGTGTTAAGGAGAACCAGCATTTAGGAATTGCAAAAACATGTTTTTCACTTGCAATTAATAAACGTGGTCACGAAGTTACAGTTTTATGTTGAATTCATATTTCAGTTTCGCTTGTTCACTCGTATGTTGAATAAGACTTAGTACTTGTTTCCTTCCTGAGTGTCCTACTGAAAGAACAGAGAGCTACTTAATTAACTGACAAGAATAAACACTCCATTTCTTAACTACAATTTATCTATCTGTCATCTATCTATTGGTAGCTGCCATTTTTGCTCTCTGCTTCTCTTTGATGAAATCCATGAAATGTATAAAACAGGCAGTCAAAAGGGAACATATAAATGACATGAACTTTCCAAACGCAACCTTTGTATATAATAAAATTTTATATTTGTCAGTGGTTTTTCTTTTATGGTGTTACTCCAGTAAGAAATCTATCAGCATTCAGAGCAGGCACCTGAGTTAGGAAGGTGGTAAATGGAGCGCTGCCAACCTTTGCAATAGAAGATCTGGGGAACACTTGCTTCTGTCTACATCTTATTGATTTCAATGTCTTCAGTTCCCTTTTTCTCCATGAGATAGAAATTTGTCTTATATAGCTTAAGGGAGTCCTTGCCATTCCTTTATGTCTTATTGACTTAATTTCTACAAAACTTTTATTTTCAAGAGCAAAATTTATTCACAAATACTCACATTCCTATATACTTTTGTGGGAAGGCTGTTTTCCATGGAGACTGCAGCAAGGAATGACTATGTTTGTGTACTAGTGATTTGGAAAATGGAATGAAACAGTGATGCCTGGTTTAATGAGAGGTATTGTGCCAGCAGCAGGATCCAACCTGTTCCCCAAGTGAACGTCTTCAGCAATGAAACCAGTCGGCTTTTCTGTTCATAATCCAGGTAGAGACTCCAATGCGTAGAGTAGCTAACTGGAAATGTTTCAGAATTCTCGTTTCCTGTGTTTATTACTGTTACTTATACAAAATTACTTTCCCAGATGCAGAAGTGGTAACAGTTAGTGACTACTCTAACAATCTTTTGTGATGTGGAGGAATCATTTTTGGGAAATTTGAGAACATAAGAGTAGGGAAAGGAATAAAAGAGCTAGAGAAGTAACTTTATTGTGAATATCTTTCAAGAATATAAACTGTTCAATAACTGGATTGACAGCAGCATCTAATACTTCTTTGAGCACTGAAAGAAATTCCTTTAGGAACCAAAATCCATGTATCTGTGGCCTATATATAAATCACAAAAGTTCAGTAATTTCCAAACTTTGCTTTCACAATGGTAAACATACTTTTAGGTATTAAAAAAGACTAAAAACAATCATTGAAGCACCATTAGAAAGTTACAGAGTTTTAAGCAAAAGAGATAAAGTGGTACACAAAAGGAAACTTTGAAAATCTAAAAGAATGAGATATGTAGTTATGAAGAATATCAGATTAGATAAAAGTAAAATAATCATCTTGCTGGGTGGACCCTGGAAAATGTTCTCCAAGGATCCCAGGAAGTACTGATTCTCCAACAGAAAGATTTCCCCTTCCCATGACATTCAAATGGTGAGGTTCTACTTCCAACAATGAGGTATGCATGTGTAGTGAGGGAAAAGAATGTTTCACAGGACCTGTGACAAGATCCCGTTAAACTTTTATTTTTCTCAGAAACCTGCACTGTTGTATTACTATCTATCTATCTAAGAACGGGGAGAACTTGCCCTTGATATCCTAAAGGAAGAGAGATGGACATACTAATAACCATATTTAATCACTTCCTAAAGAGAAATCAACTTTTAGGAAATAATCACCACTAAATTCTGAGTAGAAATTTTTTATCCTAGAATGTGTTTATCCTAGAATTATGTCTAAAATTGTAGCCTAAAATGAAATTTATTAATGGAGCCTACATTCTACAGCATGGTGCAAAGACCTCATGTTGGAATCAAATGTCACGTGCAGAGCTAAGCTAGGAGGACACAGCTGGCACCACTACTGCCAACACCACAGCGCCAACCTTCCCCAAGGCTCCTTACAAGGTTCCGTGAACAACGCGCTTGTCCCAAGAAGACAGATTCCCTTTCCTGTCTGAGTTTCTCCTATGTGAAGTGCAATGAGTGGACACCAAGGTATCATTTGTGAGGATCAAGAGGCCTGCTGGAAGGAGGACACCACCTCATCTCCTGGGAACTTGGCTTACATAAGAGACTTGAAGAGTGGCTTATATAAACAGATTTTGGGATGACCAATGTGGAGGTCCGACATATACCTAAGAAGATGCATCTGTCAGTATTTTGGTTTGACTGTATCATTTAGTTTCCTTTACAGTGAACTGGAGATCTGGCTAAACAGTCCTGATTAAATAATGATTTATTTTCTCCACAGGGCCACCACCAGGATAAAAAAATATATGCGATCAGCTGGACAATTATTATTTTGTGTGTGTGCCATGGTTACTTTGTAACAAACATGATTTAAAGACAAAAAACTTAGTATCTTTATGGATCTTCAAAAAAATCCAATAGTTATTACAAAAAAAATCTCAAACACAAAAGTTGCCACATTTGACTGTAGAATATTGACAGTGTTTTCACACTTTCCTAATAATATTCGCTTTTCATTCAATAAGTAAGTTATTCTTCTACTTATGATAATGACACTACCTAGAATCTCAGAAAATCCAGAATATTGTATCTATGGAGTCTTCTGCAATTTGTGACCACTGAAAAATATTTCCTTCTTTGAACTATGTACCATAAACATTAATTCCTATCTCTTTCCCGGAGTTCCTGAGGCCAAGAACTTTCGTTTGAATCTAATGTACATCTTTCCAATGTTCACTTCATTTTCCAATATTTATTTTAACAATGCTGATTTTCTTACAGAATGAAGCCCAAGTGCCAGCCAAACATTATGGCTTCTACTTTCAGATGCTAACACAAGAGATATGAACAGAACAAAAGAAACTCAGAGGAAAGGTTTGGTATTTTAACATAACTATTTATGGCTGATAGGGTTATTTCAGTCACTTCAATAAAAGTACTTTGTAAGTATATTATTATCATCACAGGTAGGTCAAAATATGGTTAATCTCAGACAACATGATCTGAGATTATTTTCACTGCAACAGGCCAGCTAGGTATTTTTAAGGATAACACTAAAGGTTATTATTTATTGAGTAGAATTATTGAAAATGTATGAGAGATTTTAATAAAGTATCCTGATCCTCAGTTAAAATGCAGAATATAAGCAAAATAAAATTATTTCCATGCCATTAAACATGTACAATATACATTTCAGTTCATAACTCTAGGCAAGTTATTTGTATCTTAAAGTATCAAGCAAAAACTTGAAATTATTAGCTTCTTTATACTAATCTACAGAAAATATTCAGTTTTTCACTCCCCAAAACTATAGCCATTTCTCATGCTCTTATGTACTCACAGCAATTTTTAAAAGATACAATAGACTTTGTAATAATATTTTATCACCAAAATCAAGATATCGTAAATGTGATTCCTAATATTTAATTATACCTTTTAAACTATGTATTATTTAATAAAATTAACTCAATATTTACAAGTAAGACTACTAATGAGAAGCTAAATGTGTAGACTACTTAAAATTTATTCAATTTTTTCTTGGTCTTTGAAGTATTTTAATAGACATGTATAATATTTTTGTATTAAAAATGTTTCTGAAACTTTTCTTTAGAATAAATCTTAGGGTAAAATACCATAAGGTTCTGATTTCTTTTTTGGGGGGGTGGTACCGGGGATCAAACTCACAACTTTGTGCTTGCCTGGCAGGCGCTTATGCCGCTAAGCTAAATCCCCAGCCCTGAAACTTTTCTTTATTAAAGTCACCAAAATGGATTTTAGGTATCTGGTGGTTTAATATGATCACCTAAAAAGTAACTCTGTAATGTTTTAAAAAATATACTTCGTAACATTATCCCACAAATACAGATAATGATTAGATATTTGGATTCATTTTGCCATAATCAATATAAATATGTTCAGTGGAACATCTGATTAACAGTTTAAATGCTGTGCAAGGCCCCTGAAAGAAGTCATTCAACAGCCCAAACCAAATACAGATTGCTGTTTAACACCTTTGGTTGAATTTCACAGAAGTATCTATGCAAGGGGGATATGTAAACATCTTTTTCCCAAAACTCACTCCCTGGTAAGCATAATTTGATCACTTCCCTCTATTTTCAAATTGTACCTGATGGCCAAAACTACATTCCTCCAAATAATCTAGAACAAAGCATTTAGAAAGACATTTGGCAATAATGCAGCAGAAAATAGGTGCCATGCTATTTTGATTTCACCTATAAACCCGCCTCGTAAATCAAAGTATCCAAGTTTGGATCAGATAACTTTCATTTCAAATCATTTTGTCTGATCCCCTGTTCCTATCTTAGTGGTTTTCAGTAATTTTACTTATTCCCCACTGCCTCAAGTTTCTACTTCAAAAATGCAAGAGAACAACTTTCATGGGATGTTCTCTGTGAGTATTAATTTTTACTGATAGTCTAGTGTACCTGAGTAACTGGTATTTGACTCTCACAGCATATGTGACAGGGCTGGGGACCATTTGATGAGACAGAAATCATTATTTCTTTAGACACATACTTCCAGGTTGCTTTGCAAAAAAATAAACCCATTTGCAATCTAAGTGGCAGAAATGGTAAACATAATTTTAGAGGTTTTTTTCAAAGAGTAATTGCTTTATCTCATTTTCTAAACTTTTGTTAATTGATAGCTGAAAATTTATTTCACATTAATTTTAATAATTCCCTTGAAAATCAGTGACATTGAATAGTTTAAATATTTGCAGTTTTTTAAATTGTCTCCACATATTTCGTACATACATAGAATACTTTTTTCTATTTGTATACAATTTATTAATAATTGTGTCATATTTTCATAACTAGTCCAAAAGAATTTTGAACTAATGAATGACAGTGAAGAATTTTTAATATCACAAGCTTGAGGGAAAAAATATTTTCAAAATTTTAAACTTTTATGAAATTATAACTTTTAGTTTGAAAAACAGAGCCTGACAAATGTTTGATAAGGAATTTTAAAAAAACTATATCTGAGTCTCATTAAAATTAGAAATTTAAGACCCTAACTTTTCCAGCTCAGCTGCTTTGGGGAACAGGGTGAAGCTCCGACATGTCAGGTTCACTTGTGCAACCTAGAAGGACTCTGTCTCAGCGTAAGAAATCAAAGGGTCGAAGACGTAGCCCAGCCCTCCCCGGGTTAAATCACCAGTACCACAAAAAACTAACACTGACATCATCTTCCCTTTCACTATGTGTGATGTCAGAAAAATGAAGCATTCAAGGTTAGATAAGTCATTTTTTTGCAGGTCATCTGTGTTTCATAAAATTAGCAACCATTCAAAACTTTTCACAGAATAAGATTTGAGTGATCTTGAGATTTTTTTTCCACATGCAGTGTTTTAATATCCAGACTTAGGTAAAAGGTCAGTCACTCATTATCACTGATTGGTTTGGTAACAGTCTAGGATCATTCATTGACTCCTGTCGGTAGTTCAGCTTAATTGGTTTTAAAACTGACTTTATTTTCTAGGAGTAAGACATGCTTCAGTTCAAGCACTATGGCACTGAAATTTAAAAATGAAGGTAAATACGGGAGCATATAATCAGCAGTATTTTAGTGTGCTTTGGCTTTATAATTACTTTGTCTAAATATTACCTTTAATGTGTGACTATCTTTCAGCTAAAAATGTTACCAGATTTGTAATTTCTGATGTATGCTAATTTGGAAGACCATAAAACTTATAGGTCAAAGCTGCTAAAATGTAACACACATCTAAACACTGTGTCTGAATTGTTAGTGCAAATAAAAGGAAAGTGTTATTTATGGTAATTCACTTCTGATAAGATATAATATCCTATTCTATGTGCTTTTTCTGTAGATTAAATATTATCTAGAATGGTCCACATGAGAGACAAGAAGCAGCTGGCAGAAAGTGAAGAGATAAAAATAAGGCTACTAGACATGAAATTTGTTAGGTCAATTCTAAGTTTCCAACTTTCCCATCGACATCAAGCTACAAGCATCTTTTAAGTAGATCTCCTGCTGTATATAATATTTTTCAATTTCATTGAGTATTTTGAGGCAGTTCCCCCTCCTTATCAACTCTAATATATGTGTTGCCACTTGTTCCCTGAGCTAATATCCCCATAATAAAATTCTGAGCAAAGGGCAAATTCGTTCACTATAAGCTGTTCCTGGAACAATATGGACATAGGAGACCATAATTCCTCAAGCTGAAAGTCTTATTGTGAAGGAATCATCCTAATAATCTAGTGTTAGTAAATATGGGTACTTACAAAGCCTCCCCACTGTGAGAGCTGCCCAGCAAAGCTGCTTCAAGAAGAAATCTTTCTTTCATGAATTTAGCAAGAAAACATATTTAAGAAATACTCTTAAATTAGAAAAAATAATCATAGCACTTGCATTGTTATTAAGTCTTTTTAAGCAAGTATTTCCACAGGAGGAATATACATGTGCCTTGGAGAAATACAAATGCTACAAAATACCTATGCCAAGCCTATATTGAAATATGGCAAAAACAGAGCAGGGTTTAATACATGCATATTCTATTTCATGTCATGTTGCTCTGAAAACTCCAAAAGAAAAAGCAGTTTCCTTATTCATTGTCAGGATATCAGCACTTGTATTTTATGAAATCACAGTTTATAAATCCTGTAGGTAGGAATTAGTCATTCAGGTTTTTAATATTTAACATGCTTGACACTTTTTATCATCTGTAGGATTATAACATGTGCTAATACATTCACATTTCTGCAAGACAGAAAATGTTAGTACATATTTGAAACCAAAGGTATGTGTTCTTATTTAGACATATTTCTTACTAATTATTCCAGCTGGATCTGGTCCATAATATAATGGAACAAAGTTGCATGAAATGCAGCTGGCTGTCTTCCCGCCTGCTAGTCTTTGCTAGATTGAGATATCATAGATCCATAGCAAATCCCAGAGTACTGGGAATACCAAGGTGAGCTTTAACATTTATATGTGGATATCTATTTCTTTCAGCTGGAAAGTTAATAAGAAATTTATTTGTTTCAATATGCAAATATAATTTTGCCTGTTACTATTTATGCAGAATTACAACCCATCAATAGGCACAGTATATGTAAATATCATTCTTCTTCATTCTTCTAGACCAAGAATGTGTTTTAAAATTGTAAGCAGGCAATTATTCTATTTTAATGTGCATTGTCAGAATACTAAGGCATAGCTATACTACAGTTCCTTTCCATTATTATATACCTTCCCACAGCAGAGAGGATCACAGGCTGGCTATTTCAAAGACAACGAAGGGAATAAATGGTACAACAAGATCAGAACTTAGTTATCTTTTGATGAGTTTTTGTGTTTACTAAATCAGGATAACCGGGTTCTGCCTCCTGAGAAGAGACAGCTCATAGACACTGTAGTTCTAAGTATCCGAATTTACAAATAGATTTTCATTTTCAGTCAGATCTAATTCAGTCTACTGAAACTGTGCCTTTGCTTATTTTGTCTTGGCATTTATATCTGTCCAGACAACCATGGGGATTTACATCTATCTTTAACATGAAGATGTAAGAAAATAGGAAGCTTAGTAGCAGACTTTGTTGGGAAGTATACCAACATTAAGTGTTTAAAGGGATTTCAAAAAGAAAACTTTGTATCTATTTCCATTGAAAAACCTTTTACAGATATTCACAAAACAATTTGATACAATATACATAAAAATGTTTATAATACCTACATATAAAAGTCTGGTTTGTACGCTTTTGACTAGAAGAAAAACTATGTCACACACAGTTCCTCTTATCCTCTTTGCAACTGAACTCATTGATTATTTTAAAAGCTCTTTCAAAAATTAGATTAATCCTGTGACTGATGGACCATGGAGAAGGCTAAACCAGTAACAGGAACTGCTTTGCAATTTAGTTGTTTTGGATATTATAATCGTAATCAAGAGTCTTCTCTATCTGAAAAGCACAAGATAATGAGACTACAAAAGAAAATCAAAACTAGTAGCTGAGACTATACTGGTTCAGATATATGGGCTAGAAAGCTCGAAATGAGAATTCATTTAAAAATCAAAACTGGACATCCAGCACTGAGGCTGTGCTAACCAATACTCATTCCCACTTAAAGAAATCCGAGACCACTGGATAAATAGCTGACTTCTGGACTATGGGAGGATATCTAAGAGGTGAGTCCTTATTAGAGAACAGGCTATGCAAGGGTTAAATTGCTGACCATGAAGGGACCTCTGGCTGTGTTAGAAAAGCTCCTGTTCACGGTGTTATGAAGTCCAGATGACACCACAGCTCAGGCAGTGAGGACACCACCTGCTGACATCCCCTATTCCAGAGCAATAAAACTGCCAACCTTAGAGATCAAGTAGTTCTCTTAATTGGCAACACTTATTGCTTGGAGAAGTGTTTGAACTGACTTCCCAAGGTCTTGCTCAGTTTTCGCATTGCCTCAGTATCCTCCCTCCTTTGTTTGAAAACCAAATAAATATGGGTTGTCTGAAGAGGTTCTTTATCTCAATTCCCAAAGTGTCTCTACTCCCAGAGAGTATCTACTTCCTGACAGAGAGTTCTAACCTTCTTGGAGCCCCAAAAATCATTATACTGGTCTCTTCTATTTAAGCTATTTGCCATTCTTTGGTTTAGGAGAATGGGGCTAGGCGAAGTCCCGTGATAAGCCCCAAACATGCTCCAGAAAGCACGAGTTGGCAGAAGGGACTCCAAATGATTTGTCATGCAATGATTTGAGCATCGAAAAGAAATATAACTATATAGTATCAAAACACATAAAAAATTTAAAAACCCATGAATCTACCATGACACTAAACCAAGTTCATAGAATCAACTCTTTTTATCTTACTTAGTTTCTATTCCAAACTGGTTAGCAATTTTTATGATTTTTCTAAATAACAAGTTATTTATTAGAGATAAAATACAAAAGAAAGTCACTGTTTTGAAACTCTGATGAGATACCATAAACAATGTTCATTAGGTAATAGTATTAGATTAAATACTTATGGAGAATTCCTAAGGTGGAATTAAGGATGACCCCTAAAACCATTGATAAATGTTGGTATCACTGCAAGTAGAAAGCTAGGAATATATGTGCTTCATGATATGACGTAAAATAAAAAAATCAGAATATGCATATGGTCAAACACTTGGACAAAGCCATGAGTTTAAACATAATAGGTAATAGTAGGACCAATTATATGAAATGCTGAGAAATGACCAAGAAAACTGCAAAATGTGGAAACTGTACAGGACAATAAATAACTTCCTTGATAACTCAAAGATATTTACTAAAAAGAGGGTGGGATGCAGCCTATTACAGAATAAAAATGATAACAGGAACAAGTAGGTCCGGTGTGTTGCTATGCAGTAGTGTGACTACAGGTAACAATAATCCATTGTTAGTTTCAGAAGCTAGAAGAATGAATTTGGAATTTTTTATCATCAAGACATGATATCCTCAAACATCATGTCTTGATGATAAAAACTTCCAAATCCATCCATATCACATGATGTCCCAGTAGTATGTATGATTTTCTTTTTACGTATTAGATCAAAATAATGTATATTACATTCGGAAAATCATGAAAAGTCATCACAAATAAATGTAATGCGAAAACACCAATTGGCTCTTGATTTGAACAAAGCACATGGCAAAAATATCTTAGAGAAAATCAAGAAAACCTGAATAGGATATATGTGACACTGATAAGGATTCTGTATTTGTCATAATAATATTAAATGAGTGCCATTTCTTAGAGATTGAATTTCATTTACCCAAAATGCTATGGTAGTGTCCTAACCCCTAATGCTTCAGAATGTGACCTTAGTTGGAAGAGGCTTTAGAGAGGTAAAACAAAATGAGGTCAATTAACCTCGAGCTAAGAATGAGGTCAATAGAATGGGCCTTAATCCAATATGACTCATAGCAGGGAGATGTGGACACAGAGATGGACACAAAAAGGACTATGATGTGGACAGACACTGGGAGGAGACAAGTCACCCATTAGAGAAGCTTGGAACATTTCCTTCCCAGCACCTTCAGAAAGAGCAAGCCCCCACTGAAACCTTGATTTCAGGTTTCTGGCCTCTAGCTGTGAGATACCAAATTTCTGCTCTTTAAACCATCCAATTTGTGATTTTTTTTGTAGCTCTAACAAACTAACTAATTATTCAAATATCCTTATTAGTTGTAAACACCTTCTGAAGTTTTTAAACATGAATATCATGTGTGAGATTTCCAGTAAAATTATCTGGCAATAAATGTGAGAAGAAATGAAAGAAGAGTAGAAATTATTGATAATTATTGGGGTGGAGTTATAGGTACATACAGTTAATGAAACTATATTGCTTTATTTGATGTGACTTAAAAGAAAAGTCTTAAAATGAGAAAAAAAATGTGTCAAATAAATCTTTGGGTTTAAACTTGAAAATATAGCTGCATTTAAGGCTGATTTCCAGGAATCTCTTCTGAGTCGTGTTTGGCACTTAAATGCACACCCAAAAACGTACCCAAAGAGCATGGCTATTGATCAATTTTATGATGAGGACTATTATTTAAACCTATGCCTCTACAATGTTAATAAGCTCAAACTTCTGAGAAAGTTTTCATAAATACTATGCAAAGAGTTTGAGTATCTTATGAATTTAGTCACTATATTAAATATCCAAGACACACACAGAGTAACACCTCACTTATGAATAGTTTCATTCACAAACAAAAGTATTTGACAAAATTTTGCTTCCATTCACAAAATTCTCATCAGGTTACAAATTCAACCATGCCCCTTTTCCCTACACAAACGCAATGCAGCCATCTTCCACAAAATCATAAACAATTAAGTTCAGAAATTAAGGCATATATATAATATATACCATATTATACACAAATTATATATTATATAACATGTTACATATTATATGCATATAAAGTATACAGTTTATATTTTATTTTATTTTATTTTATTTTAGTGCCGGGGATTGAACTCACAACCTCACGTTTGCCAAGCAGGCACTTACGCCGCTGAGCTAAACCCCCAGCCCAGTTTATATTTTATATATAAAATAAAGTTACTACATTATATATGGTAAAGTTATGTATAACTTTATCAGAAACATTCTTGAATATTCAGAGAGAAATTAAAAAGAAACAAGCCCTCTTCTCCCTTTTTAACATTTAGAGATTCAAATACTTTCTGAAACAGCACTTAATCATCTGACATTTCTCTATTATATTATCAGCGACAATGACATGTGGTAGATTGTTTCATGCTTTTTAAAACATACACAATGCTATTTTAAAATTTACTGGTGATCAAAGCAGCAGAAATAAGTAGGTTGGTTCTATGTCAAAATTTAATCTAGGAAAAGTCAAGGCATTAGGGAAAAAAAAAAGCAAGCTTTGGGTACCATAAAGAAAAAGACAGATTTAGGCAGCTTAGAACAGTCTTGCATAAAGATTATGATTAGCAAAATTAAATGAGTCACCACTCTCCCACTGCACCATGCTTACCCACCTCAATCCTGTCCTAGACTCCTACTCCTTTATTCTGTCTTCTGATAGTTAATACCAACACATACTCCCTGGAATACAGCTGAAGGGAACTGTTTTTTAAGGTTGTATTTTCCATCTTTTAAAAATTTTTAATACTTTCTTAATCTCATTTAACATGCGGTCAGCTATATCCAGTTCATGAATATACTTGGCTTAGGTTTCTTCTCCAAATAAGGATTTCTGCATATAAATCCTAGTACCATAAAGGAATATGTGGAACATGTAAGCCTAAGATCTCTGTAATTTAGTAGATGTGGGATTTTTATTTACTGTTTCCTACAGATCAGTATCCAATATTTCATGATTATTCTATAATGAAATTAATGTATCTGGGGTTTAAAGGTAAGGGAAATGAAAGAAAGGCCAATTACTCAACAAAATGTAAATGCACAGTGGTGATTTAACTGGAAAATGATTTATTTTGTTGTATTCTAATGTTAAAGTCTCCTTTTAATGGCCTCATAATTATTCTTTGGATGTGAAATCATTTTTAGTAATAAGTTATCATTTGGACACCGGTACACACTACATGTTCTAACATCACCCAAAACTACAGGTTTGCAATTATATGTATGGATGTATATGATACAGACATATATAGCCAGTGCTCACCTTTTTATCATGTGTTATAAGATTAGAAAAGTTGGAATGCCAGAATGTTATCTTCCATGCTTATGCTGCATATGCAATCTTTAAATAATGGTATTGGATCTATAAGCATTCAATAAGTGTTTGCCGAATGAATACAGAAGGGAGTGAATCACTGAACCTAATGCAATCCATTTTAGTTTTAAAAAATAACACTATGCATTTCAGTCCATTATGTGCCAGTGCAGAGAATTCTTCCCTTGTTTTCAACTAACCCTCCCAGTTTCAACTTCCATCAAAGTCTCCCATGACATTAATACAAAAATCAACAAAGGAATATATTTGAATTCAAGTTGAGTTCCTAATCTGTAGCAGGCCCCTCATCTACTCTGTGTATTTCAACTCTGTATCTTGTTTACTGAATTTCACTCTCTTCTACCTAAGCTGAGAAAACGAATCATGACTTGTGCATTTGTTGAATGAATGCTGAGCAACAGTGATACACAAGCACACTTTTCTCAGTGAAGGGGAGAAAACCATGAACAGGACAAAGTTCCTGCTTTCTGTGAAAAAAAATGTTCATAGAAAAGATAAGCACATAAATAAATCTGAAAATTCAGATGTGATTAGTAAGGAGAAAAGCGCAGAAGAAATATGGGAGATCATGGCTTCCTTGGGGCTGGAATGAGCAGCATGTTATTTATGGGAAGTAGCTTCTGTGTGAAGAGTATTTCACAATGGAGTGCTTAACAGAGAAGATATCCAAATAGCCTACCGAGGGTGAACCAAGGCCTATTTATAAGGCTGATGCATATGCTATAAAACAAGAGATATATGGAAAATAGAATTGCTGAAGAATACAGTTCACTATCATCTCAAAAAGCGATTTTTCTCATGGCTATGGATTAAGAAACTATTCTTCAGTCTTATTTACACCTAGATGTGGCCATGTGACTGATTTCTTTTCATGGCACAGGAATGTGAGCACCCTGTGCAAATCACTTCTCCCCATTTTAAACCTAAGGGCTTAACCTGGATTATCTGTTTCTCTCTTCCCTTCTCAGGGGCTGGAAGTTTCTAACAGTTAACTAGGCTTCAAACCAATGTGAGAACAATGGGGTCAAAGAAAAATGGATCTCACTATGATCTGTTGGACCAGAGCCAGCCTAGACTTTTGTCCCAGACCCCCTAGACCTCCAGACCTTTGTTATGCCCTTGGATTTCAGGCTGAATTCAAGATGCTGGGTAATTTTGTAGCCTATTGGAGACAGGAAAGGAAAAGAGAGCAGTCTTTCTTATTGTTTTTGTTGTTTTGTCTTGGCACACTAACCATTTGCTTTCACTGTGCTCTTCCAAGTCATTTCATTATAATTCAATCAGAAGTACCCATTGACAGTTATGTGTTTAATGGACTGAAAGAAAGTTAGATAAATCAAGCAAGGGATATGTTAAATCAGAATGGAAAAGTGAACTGACAGGCAAACTGGAGAGAAGCAGACTTCTGATTATAACAGATTATCTACCCGTGATATTAGCCTCAAAACAAGGGAGATTAGCTACTTTCAAATTAGGCAACAGATTAAGGAAGATGTAGAAGAGAAAATGATGAATATAGTTCATGAAAAAAAACCCATGTATAATGGTGAGGTAAAAATTTAGAAGATCAACCAGGAAGAATGCAGCAGTAAATATTCAATCTAAAAAGCCACTTGCATAAAATAAATAGAGAAAATAAGCTTAGTGTAATGTCAGTCATCAGCAGGGTACAAAGCAGAAGAGCTCTGAAAAGGGAAAAGGACAGGATTCCACTTATCTGTGTTTCATCCTAAATAAAAGAAAGAAGTGATAAACCTCTCACTTTAAGTTCTTTTCAAGTAGCTCTAGCATGTTAGCTATGCATTATCAGACACTAGGAGAACAGTTTTGAATAGTGATTTCAACTTTTTCCTAGTGATAAAGGGAATGCATTTTTCTCTTAACATTTTTCTTTATACCTTCCCAGATAAGACTAACATGGATCTTATGTTTACTATCAGAACTGCCGAAATAATTTATCCAAAAATTGTGTTTCTACTGAGATTACATCAGTAAGTGAAGAAAATTAAATTCCGGCTTAAGAACAACAAATTGATTACCTAGGTTGCTCTTTATCCCGTTCCAGCACAGGATCTGAGAACTGAAGAAGTGACTCAACCAGTGACTGAAAATTTAATGTAGTCCAACACATCCTATGCGTGAATCCCTCTACACCTGTCTTGAGAAGTCTTCCCGCTATGTAAATATCACCAGCTACTCACTGACATCACTGAAAGAGAATTCTATTTTTAAATGGCTCTATTCCTTAGGACATCTTTCTGATACAGTAATATAATCATTTCAATTCTCCATGGAAGATTCTCAATATAAAAAATGATTCCTTTTCCACCTGACTACATTTCAAATATTTGAACAGATCTATATCTCCTGTAAATCTCTTTCCTGCTGTAAACATTTCCATTTCCTTAAATCACCTGTTACATGACTCTTTCACTACTTTTACCAGAATGGTCATTCCTCATGGAGGAAGCTTCTACATCTCCCTAAGCTGTGGATGTCTACAATAGACTAAAGAATTAAATCCAGTTTGATCAGTGGAAAATAGTCAGGAATTATCATTGTGTATATTATGAATGTGGCATTGTCCTAAAGACTTTGATAGTTTACTAATTTCAAAACTAACGAAAGACACTTTCTGAATAATAAAAGCAGAAGGAAATTAGTTACATAAAATTTAAAGGTCTTCAAGAATATGTTCCTAGTAGGCGTCTAGTGTGCAGTGAAATTTTTATCTATGCCAAATATTTTGTATTAATTCTTAGTAAATTTCATTTTAATTGAAATTTAATTACACTAGTATTTCAATCTACTGAGAAAATTAGCCCTTCCCTAACATGTCCTCAGGTTACTTATTGTTGCTTTATGTGTGAGTTTTTTTTTATCAATCTCCCTTTCAGTGTTTTCAGTAAGACATTTTGAAATGGACAATCTTGTGAACTAAACTCGGTTGAACGCCACGTCTGTTGAACACCTCATTCTACAGTGATGTGCTTTAATGAAGGAAATCTCAGGCAGAGCACTCAGGGTATTTAATATAGTTTGAATGTATTGCTCATGTGTTGGAAATTTGGTCCCCAATACAGCAGTACTGAGAGGTGAGACCTTTGGGAGATGATGTATTTAAACACTCAAGAATTAATGGATTAATAGGGCACCAAGGGCTTTGCTTTAAAACTCAGTTCTCTCTGGCAAGGCTGCTCTGTCCCATCAGGTGATAGCTCTGCCATAATATGATTCAGCAAAAAAGGCCCTCATGAGACCCAAAGTGATGCTGGTATCATATTCCTGGATTTCCCAGCTTTCAGAACCGTGGGTTAAATAAACCTCTATTTTGGAAGCATGCAACTCATTCAGTCTACAGGTATACAGCAATTTGCCTCATGATGAATCATACTTTGAGTCTTATCTAATTTAGGTGACATGCAGATAAGACTTTAGATTTCAGACATTATTTGATTCTGAAAGTAGCTAAGACTTGTAGTGCAGTGGGCATGTCATGAATGGTGATGAATAGGGGGGATAGAGTGCTGTATCTTGAGTGTCTGCGTCTTCTCAAAATTCATATATACTCAATCATGAGTGCTAGAAGGTGGGAAACTTGAGAGGCAATTAAGCCACCAGGGGAGCAGGTTTAGGAAAAGGATCAGTGGTCAGATGAACCAGACACCAGAGAGCACCCTCAGCCCTTCCACTTTTGCCATGGGGATATGGAAATAGAAGACCTCAGTTTACAACATGGAAGAGGGCCCTCCCAGAGACCAGGCTGGAATCTGTGTCCCAATGTTCCAGCCTCTAAAGTTGCAGGGAGTAAATTTTTGTTATGTATAAGCCATCCAGTCTGCAGATCTTTGCTACAACAACCTGAACTAAGACAAAAATATACAGTGAGGATGAAGAAATGGAATCCTTCTAGTGTAATTTTTTGCTTGAAGTAAGACCAAGAAAGATTTATTTTTGGTAGCAACATTATGGGCCTCTTCTTATTACAGCCTTCAAGGGGAGCTTGAGACTTTTGTGCAATTTTATTTATTCTTATTGTTTATACCAATGTCTTTTTGAAAAATCTGAGAGAAACAGCACAACCTCAAATAGTCGTTACTGCCGGCTCTCTTGTCTTTCTGGACTCAAGGAGTGATAGCACCAAGGTGATATAAGGATAAATGGGAAGGCATCCAATGACTTTCTATCCTGATAGTGATAAAATCCAAACTCCTTGTAGTTGCCGATAAGCCCTTACAGGAGCTGGCTTCTACTTCTCTGACCTCATCATATTTTGCCTCCCATCACATATATCTTCTTCCTGACCCTTTGCAAACATATTCTAACCTAAAAGACCTTGTTATTTACTCAACCTGGAATGAGTGGTGCCCACTGTCTGGATCTTGGCTCAACTTTATATTCTGGCCACAGGCTTCCCTATTGTGGCTAAAGGAGCACCCTTCCTCCAAGTTGTTTCTCTCTATTCCATTGCCTAGTCATAATATTTTTATATCAGGTAAGTATTAGCAATATCAAAACTGTCTATTAAACACTTCTCAATTTTCCCTTATATGGAAACAGTGAACATGTAAGAGGATATTTTTCCATTCTTTGCATTGGTTTTTTATTATTCCATTTTGAAGAGAGCTAAACATGATTTATATCTGAGGATAAAACATTTCCAACAATTTATTATTTAAAATGGCTGTCTATTGCACAGGAGGAAAAATAAAAGGCAGACAAACACCATTAAAGGAGAAATATAAATCCACTAATGAAGCATCCAATTTAAGCAGAAGTTTATCTTTAGTTTTTTTTCCTCCGAGAAAATCAAGAAAAAAGAATGAGAAAAGAGGAAGGATAGAGTCTGTAGCTGAATAATTACAGCCACATACAGTAGGATCTAACCCTAACGGAAACAGCTTTTAGTTTTGTTCTGTATTATATTAGATATTTGAATGCCTATATACCCTCAATTGTTTCACCCATGTGAATATGTAAGCACGATAATATGCAGACAATAAAACTAACTCAGTAAAATTAAGTCCTTACTAAAAACCTTAGCACTAATATGCACCACTGCTCACCCAACATCGCAGCAATTACTGAAAAATAACCAGCAAATGCCATGCATACCAACTGACTTAGCATTGTATTCTCTTTGAAGTTCAGCTGTATGCTGGGACAATACAACATATTAATGTATAAATTATTTTCTATTTATATGTGACTTTGACCTCCAACAGTGAATAAAAATTAAATAAATGTCAGATGGAGAAAATGGCATCCTTAAAACTGCCCATTGTAGATTTTCTGTATTAGAAAAGTCACTAAACTTTTTGTTCTATGTATTAATTCATTGGACATAAATGTTTGATATGACCTGAATTCCACTATAGCTCAAAATCACTCATAAAGATTCAAAGACCCCAAAATTAGAGGGCTAAAAAATCATAAATCAAATTTGCTATTATACTTACTGAAATGGTAACAACCTTTCAAGTGCCAAAGATTTGAATGACTTACGAAGAGATGCCTTGTTCTATAGACAGCATAAATCTATTGTAGTCCATGCCAAGGTCCATACTTAACAGTACTTCAACTGTGAAATGCTAATTTAAATCCACAGTTCAATGCCTTTCTTAAGGGATGACAGCATAATGTTGAAAGTATTGATGTCAGTCTCTTGCACAGCACATTCCCTGCAGAGATTCCCAACAGATATCCTCTCCCAGTGCAGTGGTGGCCATCTTTGAGTTGGATGAAAGAACAGGAACAACAGTAATGTACATGTTATCACCTACATTAGTCATATCTATTCTAAATCTCAACTGTAATTTAGATTTCAGCTTTGAAGCTCTGCCATGTTTCTACTCAATGATTACAAAAAGGTTTCTTGACTAAAATAAAACTTTAATAATATACATTTCCAAAATAGTTATCATACAACTTGTCTCATGTATATTTCGGTAAGATAGTTTCTTATTGTATGTTTGTATGTATTTATTTCATGTTTATAGGGCATGTATGTCTCTTAAACAAATCTGAAACACTAAATGACTTTAGAGAACCAGTGTTTTTTAGATAGCTGTATTACCGAAGCAAAGTTTTAAATGAAAGAAGTAAGTAACTGAAAATAAGTTAAACAAAGAGCACAGCAATATTATCTTGAATTATTCAAATTCCTCTCTCTGTCATAGCTCTCACCACCATTATCAGTCATTCTCCCAATTTTCATTGGGAGAATGGTTTGGAGTCCTTTGTTTATCTGCTTTTTTCTAATGGTAGCACCCATTACTAGCTGCTGGTGAAAGGGAGCTCTATTTTACATTTGTCCCTTCTTTGAGCAATGTCTGTCATTGTCCAAATCTAAAAAAGAGATCGGTAATGCTTCTAAGTTGATGAGTAAGGTGATTCTTCAAGCTATCCTCATTTGTGAGCTGCTAGCCAGACGTACAAGGCAAGTAAAATTTGATCACAAAGCTTAAGTTTGATCCAGATTAAATTTAACCTCTGGAAGTCTGTCCTACATCTACATTTTCCACAATTATTAGAGAAGGTAGTATTACTGAGTTCCTCTAATCCTTATTTTACAAATGAAAACTTTAGAAACTCTTGAATTAGTTTATAAGATCACACACCTAACTATATCAATACTTCACTTAGAGTAGCAACACATACCTTGCAAAACATTTTATACAGGGGTGTCTTAGTTTATACACATATAAGGTAAATTTTCTGATTTAAAAGGTCACATGAGAGTAACAGTCATAAAAATGATCTTTGTCACCCTCCTATTTTTTTTCTTTTTTCTCCATTGATTAGCTGAAGACCAAACACTGCCTTCTCTTATACTCCTTACCAGGCCACAGTTGATTTCAAGGGAGTCACAACATAATAATGTTCTTTCCTCTTCCTCAGTTCTTTTCTTATTCTTAAACCAGAGGAGACCCCATCTCCTCTGATGAAAGGCTCTAGATAATCTAAACCTGGTTATCTCTAAATTATCAACTTACTATACCTTATCTCTTCATATAAGCAAAATTCTACTTTGGATGCATAAGCACATTTTGGCCAACTTTATAAACAGAGTATTTTAAGAACAGGGAGTAAAAAAAAAAGTTTTTCTGCCAGTCAGAGTTACAAAGTGCTGTAATCATCATGACCTTTTGTAGGAAAGGAGTTTATTTTAGGATTTAGAGTAGCACACAGACTTACATAGAAGACTAGAGAATTATTCCTGGATGAGGGGCTAGCGAGGTGATTTCACAGAATGAAAACATCACAGGAATGAACCTTTAGGATGTTGCCCCTGGCAGAATCACCACACAGGAATCTTCAGTGGTGCTTCTGGACTCTTAATTTAGTCCCTACTGCTGTGAATAGCCTGTGGGTGCCCTGCACACACGAGATGTAACACTCACATCGCACACAGGCCAACTGTCTGTCACACCTTGACACCCGGCAGTCAGATAGCAGAGTGAGATGTCATTTTGTGGGCATAGAAGGCAGTGGGTCACTGCTTCCCAACTCTTCTGAAACAACTCAAAGACTGTCTCACACACATGCAATAGAAACAGAGTGAATATTCAGTTGCTGGTGCCAAATACCGACAACTTAAGGCAGAGCAGAAGGGAAATCTATTCTTGGAGGTTAATTTCAAAGTTCAGAAATACTTGCTCATCGGTATGAAGACAGAACTAAGCCATGGTGAACCAAATTGGAAATGTGAGTCTTTAAGTGGCACAGTATTATTTCTAAAGGAAAATATAGCCAGAGGTTCAAAGGCATTGTATGCAGCTGTGAAGACAGAACTGCAACCTACATGTTAAGTTCAAGCTCTGACCCACCAGTTATTAAGTTGAAAATGGGTATTTGTTAGAAACTTAATCTTTATTCCTACAGACAACAGAAAATGATCATGTCTCTATCATTAACTTCAATGTCAAAAAATCCGCACATTTTCTTGTCCGCTGATTCATTAACGCATAGTTTTAACATAAAGAGCCTTGGACTCACAGGTGCAGCTTATATCTCTAGCGGGCCTCCATTCATGTATTCATTAGTCTTTCATATACCTACTGAGGCAGCTTATCATTCCTGTGCCTCAGATTTTACCAAGTAAAACCATTAAATTGTACAAAATTGAGAAAAACTCAATGACTGCTGCTCAGAAGAAATATATGAAAATGGTCTTTTACATGTACTAGGAACTTGTGGGTTGCCCTCTTGAAATCCAATTCCAACTTTCACCAACTTCACCCAGAATTTTCTCTGGTGAATCCTCTTGACCTCATCCCTAAAATTCTGGTGCTATAACTCAAGAGGTCATATGCTTAAATCATGTAGTAAATGCCATACTGTTCGGTCCAAACTTGGGTTCAGGGATGAGTATATAATCCAGATCAAAGTAAGGAAACATAAGGTGTCATTAGCTGGTACTTCCGGGAGAACTATTTCTCCCTCTACCCAAGGACAGATACCAGAAAAGAGACTATTGCTTCCTTTGGACTTCAAAGTGTGAAGTCTGTGGCTAGTCCTCTGTGGTTACCATGCATGAAGCCAATCTGGACACCATGCCCGTGCAGAAGGTAAAACACAGCTAGAGAAGAGCAGAGAAACAATCCAAAGAACAGTGACATCATAACCTTAAGATCAAACTACATCAAGTCAGTTAAATATTGATTTTGCCGGTACTGAAGTCAAATTCTTATTGCTGTCACTTTTTTATTTTTAAAGCCAATTTAGGTTAGGTTTTCCACCATATGTAATTAACAGATTCATATAAACCAAACCAGAGAATAATTAGCAAATACAGTCTTACTAAAACAAAACAAAAAGAAAAATAGTAGGTATTTTATTTATAAAGAATAAATGCTTAGTGAATTATATATTTATCAAGTAATTAGAAGAAGCAGTTAGGAAGAATGGCAGAGGACTCTCAGTATACTTCTAATATCAAAAAATAGTTTACAAATATCCACAAGTGTTTTTAATCTCATTATAGTGTCCTTCTTTTAATCTGAAAATATCAGTCAGATAAAAGGCACCCTAGACAGTTTTTTCACAAATACATGAGAAAAGCAAAATCATGCTTGCAGCTGGTTTGTACTCTGACTGCATTGTGGGAGTCTTTAAATGAGGAAAATCAAAAGAAGTCAAGCGTAAAAAACCCCAGAGCTTCGAGGGGAAATTATGGTGTCAAAATACATCCGTTGCGCAAGCTAATGAAAAGACATTAGTGTGCCATCATGTGTACACCCATTCCCGGAGTACAGACACAGAGAAGAACTAAAGGATAAAGCAAAATATTTACAAAGTTAACTTTTAAAACTACTGACGTTTCAAAACTAACTCAAAAAGAAATATGCAAATTAGAAAGATTTTTTAAAAAATGACATGTTAACTTTATGATAAATGCAAAACATGAGGGCTGATGAGATGTTCTAAAGTTAGTCTGTGCCAGGACAGAAGATAGAAGCTCTTATTTAGATACTACCAGGCAGTCTCTGAGATGAACTTGGGCAACACGTAGACACCACATAACCTCCCATTTGCCTGCACAATTTGTACACAGTCTACGGAGTAATACTACATCACTATAGTACCACGACAAAGAACACCTTTGAATGCATAAAAAAAATGCATGTATCTCTAATCATCTAGTTAGATGAATCCATTGATCCTATTTACTAAATAAATAGGTTCTCAATACATTGTACCTCTCAAATTTCCTGACTTTGTTTCTCACTTTCTTTTAAATCTTAATATTGTAGAAAATCAAAACAATGAATTGTTAGCATAATATAAAGTTAAAAATGTATGAAAAATACATTTTTTGTTGTGGGCTAGTGTTGTGTGGGGAATTGTCATGGGGATATAAAGAAAGATTATTCTGGAAGAACAATAAAGAGCAAGTGACATTTTTAAGACACTATGGGAGTATATATATCTCTCATTGACTTGAACAAAGAAATAATTCTCTTGCAATTGACTAATGGTGCTATAGGATTCTAGAAGCAGAGTGTTCTAGAAAACCTCTTCTATTCGTGGTGGTAGATGAGAAAGTAGTGGTGAATTCAACAGGTAGAAGAGATTTGCTGAATTTCTTGAATTTAGAAAATTGAAAACAATGATACAATTTTAGCATTTCTATCCACAAATAAGTAATTTCTGGAGAAAACATGTTAAAATTATATATATGCATATGTATCTGTTTATATATTTATAAAACTTGGTACAAACTTTTATGATACTGATTGTACAAAATATTTAGCACGTCTATAATTTATCTACACATCACACACTAAAACAGACAGGATTAAGTACTTCCCAAAGTAACATTTAATTTTTCACTGCCTTTATGCCTTATATTCTACTTAAAAATCTCTAACATTAGGAATTTCTGTACAGAAGACTTTCTGAAAGAAACCTAGAGGACTAACACATTAAAACTACTTAAAGGAATTTGATAGTTACTTAAAACCCAGGTGACACAGTTAGCAACAGCCTGCCCTGTTAAAAGGTCTGGAGACAGCAAATGCTGTCATACATTCAGAAGAAGCAGAGAATCATCTACAGGTAGGGGCAGGGTCATTTTTATTGTTTTTATTTTCTTTTGCCTACTTTTACACTCCATTTATTACTGAAAAACAAGATATTAAATTTGAATGTCTTGTCAGTGCTTTTTTGCTTCATATTTAGCAAACAGGAGTACAGTGGCACTTCAGTTCATGAAATTAACTCGTTCTATGATTCTGGAAACGAAGGCAGCACTTGTGTTGGTGTGGGAAGATGGCCAGAGTTGTGTTTGCCATTTGGTGCAGAGTTGTCAAACAAAAACAAAGTTTTGGCAACACTTCTGTCTCTGAACCAAACTGTTCCTAAACAGAAACATTGGAAAGCTGAGGTACCACTGTATCCTTATGAGGATTTTATGTAGAATTACAAAATGTTCAAAAACAGAATAATCAGTATAGTACTTTTAAAATCACTACCAATTATAATATTTTATTTATAATTCTTACTTTGTTTTTATTTCATGCAGATCTGTTTTCAAACTTAAGGAGCTGATACAGTTTTTCATCTCTCCATTTCTTTTTTCTTATGGAAGATCCGTACTCCTCATGTCATTTGTCATTGTTGTTTTGAGTGTTTTGTTTTGGTTCTTTTTTTTTTTGTTTCTCATGTTTCTGCTTTAAATCCACAAAAATCTCTAATTTTCCAGGTAGCTAACACAAACTTTTATTATTTTTCATTTCTAAGGCCAATTTCGGCTGGGATTTCCACCTTATGTAACTAAAAGATTCCTACTTCAAGAGAAAACTAGAAAATGGTTGGAAAATACATTTTATTCAGAAAAAAACAGAAACAGTGGGTATTTTATTTTCAAAAAAATAATTGCCCAGTGAAAGATATATTTACCACACAACCAGAAATATCATCTGAAAGAAATGATAGACTTAGTACTTGCAAAGCCAACTAGTTTACAAATATCAGCAAATGGATTTGAATTCTTACTTTGTATACAGTGGTAGACTCTAAAATTCTATATTTGAACAATTATACACAAACTGTTGCAGGGAAAGTAGGTGAAATTACATGGAACGCTTAATTGAAATAGTTTACGTTTTTCTTTGGAAAATCAGGAGTAAAAGCAAGTTCAGAAATGGCAAAGGTTAAATTCTCCCGAGTTCCCAACTGATTCTTCTGTCAGAAGGGCAGTGAAGAATTCTATCCCTCGTTACGTTTCCTGATTACTTTTCAAGTTCTTTGGTCTCAGTCTTCTTCTGGTGTTATCATGTCAGCTGGAAACAAATCATGAGTTCACACATGTATCAAGGCATTGTTAGCTCTGGGTAGCCAATCAGCTGTACTCTGTGACATCAAGATTTTGAGCTCAGTGAGCATGCATTTTACACTTTTCTGCTATAGAAGGAGACACATGAATTGAAATACTTTTCCCCCATCTTTGTCATATTTCATGTAAATCAGTGCATAAGCTGGAAAGTTATTATGCTTTTTGATTAAAAATAAAAACACCCACCATGAATTCAGATACCAAGTCAGTACGGGCCACTACTTGAGAAGCAGGACTAGATTGTAACTACCTTCTATGTTTCATAAATTCATTTCTTATTTAGCAAAGGCTATGTATGCACACGTGACTTAATAGATAGTTGAATTTCACACCTCGGACCATAAGGAGGACAACTTCAGAGCTGTGCTTCGCATGATGTTCTAGATCACTAATGAGTGTCTTTACTAATTCTGTAGCAACTATGAACTATCTGGGGCTTGAATTCATTATTAACTCTTCTCTCTATAATGCTGTTTTTCTTTCTTCTTTAAATCAACCTATGATTCTGACTCAATCAATGTCATGTGAGATACAAAACTAAACCTTGCCAAAAATTTAAAGCCCTGAAAATGATTATCCAAAAGCATATTTGCTATTATCCTCCTGTAATCTACTTGTGAAATTAATTTCACAGAAAAGACTGATGTCAATGATAAGTAAAGTTACATATTATGAACCAACATGAACTTTCTAATGTAAAAATCTATAATATGGACATTAAAGTGCAAGTAGTTTGCAAGGCCTGAGAAATTATATTAGTCATTTTTTTTCTATGACAGATCAGAACTTAGTCAGAAAATAGATACTGAACACAGAACAAGAGAGAGTTGACATTTTATTAACAATCTCGTTAAAGTAAATGAGCTCACTGCTGAGTAAAAGTCAAGAATCAATAAGTGTTTTAAATTTAGTGCTTGACATGTTGGAAATGAATGTACACATCAGAACACCCAAAGAAATAGGGACCAACCTTGAAATATGATTCCAAACTATTAGATTAATTACCAAAGTGGTCAAATAATTTTTCTCAAGCTAAAAATAAATAAAAGTTAAAACTAATTGTGAAAAGTAGCACCCAGATTTAAGAAAAGATAACTCATAAAACAATATTAATACAAAATGAATTTTGATTTGAATGAAAATGTTATTTCTTTTCTAATGCTTATGGAAGAAAACTGATATTTTGAAAGTGGCTTAACTCCAAATGTAGCAAGTGAATAATATAATCATTGATAAAAATGCCTTTTCAGATTGTTGGCATGCACATACTCAGAGACCACCCTGATTTCCCATACTCAGCAAGTCAGTCTCAATCATTTTGGTGAAAGACGTGCTTCTTCCTCCCTGGCCATCTTACTTAGGGCTCAATCTTAGTGCTCAGTTGTTAAACAAATATAACTGGACTGGAGGAGAGAGTTCTGCATGTTCAGCCTTCCTCTGAGTATCTTGCAAATCTTCTTGAGTCATGAATCCTTCATGGGTCAAAGGCTGAGCAAAGAGACAACCTTCTGGAATGGAGAGACGATGTACCAACTATTCATCTGATAAAGGGCTAATATCCAGTATGCGTGAGAAACTTCAAAAATTTAATAACAGCAAAAAAATAAAACTAACACAATTTCCAATGGACAAATGATGTGAACAGATATTTCACCAAAGAAGAAATACAAGTGATAGACACCATCACTCATCTATTAAATGCAAACCAAAATCATAGCGAATATCTCACCCCAGGTAAAATAGCTATTACAAAAAAGAAAGAAAAAAAGGCACTACTACCAATAACAAAAGCAACAACAAATGCTGGCAAGGAGATGAAGAAAAAGGATTTCTTGAACATTGCTGATGGAAATGTAAATTGAGTATATCCCACTATGGAGAATAGTTCTGAGATTCCTCAAACACATAAAGAAAATGTGGTAAATATATCCAATGGAATTTATGTAATTATAGAACAATAAAGTCCTGTCACTTATAGAAATATGGGTGGGAAGGGACAGGAGGTCATTATGTTAAATCAAATAAGCCAAATACAAAAGATGAGTATCTCATGTTCTCTTTTTCTAATATGTGGAAGCTTAAAAAAAAGTTCCCCTAATGAATAGTAATAAACAGAGGTTTGAGAATGGTGTACATTTTGGGGTGCATAGCTAAAAGAAGATTGGATTTAACCAGGGCGTATTGTATGCATATGTGGAAATCGCACCGTGAAAGTGAACCTCATTAATATACACAATAACACATGCTAATAAAAATAATTTTCATAAAGCAGTTCTAACAAAGCATCTGCTAAACTCAGTGGTGCATAAGTTCTTTCAATATATTTTATTAAATCCTGACTTTATTTTTGTCCTATCTAAAAAAAAAATAAGGAAAACAAAACTGTGCAGCAGTAGTAATCAGTCTTGGATTATAGATGAGAAAATTAAGGCCATGTGAGCTTAATGGTTTCTCCAAAGCAAAAAACTAGTAATGAAGAAAGATCGAAATTGAAACTGGGTCCTACCAACTCTAAAATGATATGATTAGCGGGATGTGTTAGCTCACGCCTGTAATTCCAGCATTCGGGAGACTGAGGCAGGAGGATCATTGCAAGTTCCAGAGCAGCCTGGGCTACAAAGTGAGCTCAAGGCTGGCCTGAACTGCATAGTGAGGCCCTGTCTGAAAACGACAAAAAGTAAATAAATAAATAATAAAATCATACAATAAATAATAAAATAATAAAATCATACGATTACTCTTTGGAATATCTTTGTGCTTTTAAAAATTTAGGACTTGATCAGCAAACGCATGGTTATATTTTCTTGTTGGACATAAAACACACTAATGCTTGTATTTCAAGGCCCTGAATAATTTTAACAGGAGTCATATTTCCATCATTCTCTTCTCCTCTTTATATATTCCACTAAACTAAAATACACATAAATTAATATAAAGCTATCATCAGAAGCCTTTGCATTTCAGTGTCTTTCTACAGGCAAGTAAATGATTTTTTAATCACATATGTAAATATTGGTCATGAATATGTGAAACAGATTAAGAAATACACTGTAATGTTTCTTTGTCATTTGATCACACAGAAGAAGCTTTTAAATTTTAAAATCTGAATAGTCCATAAGTGAGTGAATTTTAAAAACCAATAGGATAGCATTTTTTCTTTCAAATTGTATCAATTATAGAGACGAGGGATGGCAATAATGGTAAAAATATTTCCTTCAAATGGAATGGAATTTGTAAAACAAATCTAGTGCTATATTAATTTAAAAGTAACTATTATGTTCAAAGATTTACTCCCACCTTATAATATTTCCAAAATCTATTATTCTAACACTGCTGAGTTATATTTGTTATGATGCTAGAATTTCAATTTCCCAAAGAGATTGACACTTTCGGGTAATCTCCCCAGTGTTAGAGGCAAGTCAAGCTATTTTGATTTAAAATTGATTAGCATCTTTGGAAATAATGTGTAGCGAATTGCTGAGCTAATCAAGGTAAATGGAGCCATGCATTAAACATTCAAGAATGTTATTCAATCGCAAAATAACACACATTCCTAAGCTCCAAATCAACAAATTAATGCTGCTCTTTGCAAACGTTAATTTCTTTCACTCATCAGTATTGTTGTGTACATTTATATAGTTATCAAACACTAACAACATTGTCTTGAAATAGGAAGCAGCTTGTCCTCCCTATCTGGAGATGTCAATTAAGCAAAGGGCCAAAGAAGACAAGTAATAATGAAAACACAATCAACAAGTCCACTTATTTTGCTTACTTGGTTTTCAAATAAGAAAGTACTCTGTAAGTACACAAAGTTATTAAGGCAAAATCTCTATTAATCCGCACCACCAAAATAGTTTTGGGTACCCAATAGGAGTTACCACAAAGAGGAGGCTTGGAGTATAATGCAATTGCTTTTGAGCCTAAATTATTATTAGATAAATTTCAATTTTGAAATCTTAAAGCAATTTAAGGAGAAGCTGTATATCAGAAGACTTTTAGCATAATCTATTTGAACTAAACAAAAAACTGATAGAGACTGAAATTTGGACTATATAGAAATTACAGAGATTCTTCAGGTTTGCTGGACATAAATTAGTAAGAAACTCTTAGGAATGACAAGGGAATGACCACTCAGGGGACAGATGGACCAAGCACCTGTCCTGCATCTGCTGCTGTTGCCAGGTAGCCTTCACCAAAGTGGCCCCAGGTCTCTGACTGCATCTGTGGGCTGACAGCTAAACTATGAGTGTGCACAGCAAGCCTTCAGCAAAGGACCACAAGAGAGAGGTCTGTGCTTTTATCTCAGCATCCATTATATTAGGATCTGATATTTCCTTTACTTGTTCCTGAAACAAAATATCCCTGCTTCTTTAGGATTTTGCAAGTCAAGAGGTATATCAAATGGGAACACAACATCATAGTTGAAACATTTATTTTCACCCCTAAAACAATCTTCAGGCAGTGGAACTGACAATATTTTTCAGTAATGCTTGAGGGCAAATCAAAGACAGATATTTTAAAATCTGATCTATTAGGTATTTCCTATTTTCCCTTCAGTTAAAAGGATACTTTTAAAGATAAAGCATCTTTTCTGTGAGATGAAATTTTTAAAAAGACTGCTAGGAAAATTGTTTTTGAGGCTGAGTTATTAAAATGATGAGATCAAAGACTCTCAAACCATTAGAGTTAGTAGGAAAAAAAAGTTTGGGGCATGCAGTGAGTGCACAGGATTTTAATTTAAGGGCACAGAAAATACATGTAAGAATTACTATTAACACCTTTCTTCTGCCATTATGTAAAGACTTATTTAATCACTTCATGCAAGAAACTTGAAACCATTAATAATCAAAACACAAAATAATGTTCTTTGAAGAACTATAAGCAATTTCAAGTTTGGAGCAGAGAAGCTACACGTGGCTTCCAGAGCACTAAGCAGTAGTGTGCTAACAGCACCTGCGTGTTCTGTGAAGGTTGTATTTATGCCACTTCTGTTCAATACATGACAAACAGCGTGTAATCTTCTCTGTTAAAAGGAATACAGTCCCCATTTGGTAGAGATGAATTATCCTTTTACACGATTCAGTTCCATTTTAATAATATATGTGCTGTCTTCTCTTGTGCTAAGTTATATTATAGTGACCTGATAAAATTATAAACTTTCCAGTGTTGGCTTTCTCATGTGCATTAGCAAGATGATGCCAGGGACTGTGTTTCAAGCTTTTCCAGTGCTTCCCTGCCTGTCAGGAGGTCTTCCACAAAGCAGGCACCATATGCTGAGTTGATGAACAAATGAATGTGTTCTTAAGTCAGCTGTGTTCACGAAAATATAGCCATCAGTCACTTATAGAATTATTTAACCTTGGGGTTGTAAAGTCTTACAGCAGTGCTCATTAAACTCACGGTCAACTTAAGAATCCTTTCTATGATGGTGAAGCGTGGTTGCCTAAATCCCAGTTCAAAAATTTCAGTGACTATGAATTCACTGTGCTGTTTCCACTCAGTTGCATTTGTTAAACTTTCCTGTGTTCACTCCCAAATTGCTTCCTTGAAACTTGCATCTGAGATGTGTCCTCTGGACCACACAAAACAAGAAAATTGCCTTTCCCCTTAACGACACTTAAAATTTTTTAAGCCAGTCATAATTGTTTCACTTATTCTTTTCTGGCTTACTGTTCCCAGTCCTCCCACCTTTTATTATTTTCCCGGTTCTGGGTCCAGCTTCCAGATCTTTTATGATCTCTGACAGCCTACAGCTGCATACACACTAGTTGCTAATAATCTTCTATACATGTAAAACTCAAATACGAAGAAAATTAAAAGTAGTTTGTTTTAAGATTTTATCTTGCTCTTTGGATTGTAGTAGTTGTTTTATTATGTGGTACTTAATTATGAATTTTCTTTGTATTAGACTCCCTGCCATCTGGAGATTGTGGATCTGTGATTTAATTATCCCTTTCAATTTTTTTTTCTCATTCTGTCTCGTTCTCTTTCTCTTCACTTTTTAGAAATTATGTGTGTATGTTAGGCATATACCACAGATTTATATATTCTTCTTCCTTTTTAAGCTTTTTCCCTCTCTGGGTTTGATTCTGGGTATTTCTAGGCATTCATTTTATAATTCACTAAACTCTCTTTGGAACTGAAAAATCTGTTATTAACACACCTGTTGAATTTTTTCTGTCGGTATCCTTTTCAGATTCTTCTACTTTTCTAATAGAATACTCAATCATTTCTCTATTTCTTGAAAATACGAATCATAGTTACCTAGGGGTCCGTAAAAGCTCCAATAGCTAAATCAAATTTTTCTTTTATTTTTTCATTGATACCAGTTGATCTTATTTTTCTCCAAACACAATTTCATATTATTTCTGAATGCAGGTACAGTACTGGATCTTTACTTACATGTAGGTCTTAGGCTGTCTCAGGGCTTGTATTTGCTTATGGTTTTGTCTACATTAGCTTTATTTCCAGATCACACTACTTCTGGGATCAGAATTGGAAGTTTGTGAAACATACAAGGATCATTCTATCTTCATGGGTACTGAATTCTAAAATTATTTTTCCTGTAGGACCACTATACTTCTACTATCTCTGCTCAGGTCTTTGATCTCCTCAACACAGGTTTCTACTTGATTTCAAGACATCTCAGCCCACACTTGTTCAGGGCAAGAATTGGCAAACTCTTCAGCAGAAACTGCATCTATTATTTCTAGTTCAAGTCTCCCAGTTATCTTCCTCACGCTACAGTCCTAATACACTCTGCATCCTAAAATGCTGAAGTATTTATCTCTCAATCAGCAAGTCTGGTGGCCCTCTAGCTAGTGCTTTCTCCTCACTCTCTCTTCCCCCTGCTAAAAATGGGCAGGTTCTCTGAGAAAAAAGTATAGCAACTGTGTGTATAACTGTGGGGGTCTCCTCTCCAGAATACTGAACTAAGTCCTGTCTGCTATGGGTGATCACGCATGCTCCAGTAATACTGGCATATAGTTTTAATTTTGCCAAGTGTGCAGAGGTTAGGGCAGTACAGATTTACTGAATATTTAGTGAATCTCAAGTGCTATTTTAAACAACCTACAAAGCTGAATGAAGCATGGTCCCTTATAAACAGTACGGTTTGGTGTGTGAGGCAATCAAGGAAGAGACAAAGAAAGTACTTATTCTTGAAATGAGTCACTGGCAATAATTTAATATTTTACTTCTTATAAATAAGATTCATATTCATTGTAAAAAATCAGAAAGTAAGTAAAATTATGCAAAAAGAAACTAAAAGCTATCTCCCACCAGAGGACACCTATCATTGAGTGTCCACCAAGATTTTTATGAATGGATACACAAAAGGAAGAAAAGAAAGTAGAACGGAAGGAAGGAAAAAGAAAACTTGAGGAGGCACAAGTGCAGTGCTTAGTATATAAATTGTGTCAAATTAATAATGGTGGCAAGGATTATCTCTGCACATGAGAAAAAAGGTATTGCATCAGGGCGAAACAGTGAAGAAAGCTAAAATATAAAGCAAGAGACAGGCTAGAGTCGTTAGGAAAGTGGAAACTCTTATCTCCAGGAGAAAGAGTGCAGAATTTCAAGAGGAGAATGGGAGAGTGCCAAGGGCAGCAAAGCTTTCCTACAAACGTCCTCTGCAGCTGATGCCAGGACAGCAGCAGGAGCCGCTTGGACTGAGCTATTCGGGGCACAGCTGCGGGGGCAAAACCAGACTGCAGAAGGGTTAAGGGAAAAAGCAAAGCAGAAACTGTAGAAATCTGACTATCACTTATTCTCCTTAATAATACGGACATGAAAGTAAAGAACACAAGGTATAAAAGTCAAATGCATCCTTTACTTCTAACTCAGGAGAGACTTGAATCTGTTTAGAAACTGAGGGCAAGGGATGCCTCAAAGGCAGAAACAAAGACTGCTGGCATGAGGACATACAACTGATGAAATAAGAACTCTTGTTTAGATTTATAACAGAGAACACAATTATTCCTGGCCTTTCGTACCTACATTTCAGAGCAGGCTCATGTCAAGGCTTAAGGCCAAACAAAATTACCACATCTTTTTCACAAGAATTCTTACCAGGTTAGGACTTTTCCAAATTGCCTAAATTGGCTGCTAGTTTCATCAAATAGTCATCCTGCTGCACGCTGAATCAAGGGCCCTAAATACATTCATTTACACCAGCCATTGTGGGAGCTTGTGCTATCAGTCTGTTTCCTAACTCAAGAAAGTAAGGGCTGGGGATTTAGCTCAGTGGAATAAAGACCTTCCTGGCAAGCACAAAGTTGTGAGTTCAATCCTTGGTACCAAAAGGAAAAATAAAAAGAAAGAAAAGAAAATGGTTATGTTTTTTTCTATTATTTCCTGAAAACAGGTTTCCAATACACTAGAAAACAAGCATTGAATAAATTTACATATATATGCCAACACAATTAGGTTAAAAAGTATTTGAATATGTATAATGAAACTTAATAATTTAATTATTAACTTTATTAAGTTAATATTTATTTTCTTTCAAATGTGTTAGTTTCAAGATGAACTCAAATAACCCTCTTCTAATTTTACATAGTCTGAAATAAATTATTTTGCACCTAATTGTAGGACTCTTAAGGATAAATTCAATGCAATTTATTTTATAAAACAACATATCTACTAGAAGAGAAAACAATCCAAACTTCCATTCTTATGCACAATACATATGCAATTCAAGAATTAATTTCAGAAATTTTTCTAGGAAACAACCAGATATCATTAATTCTGGTAATATTTAAAAAATATTCTGTAGGTTGTGGCTTCTTTGTTTTAATAAATTACATCTGAACTGTAACTTACGGTTTCATAGCTTTAATGAATACATTTTTTGATAATCACCTTGATAAAACTTCTAGAATTCAGAGACACAGACTCACTCCATCCTCTCTTTGCAAATCCATGGGAAGCACTTCTTATTTATACTGTTCATATGAAATATTTCATTTGGTAATAAAAAGATATACTTTTCATTTTTGAGATTTTTCATTTTTTTCATATTCTTAGTGACCTTTAACAAAGTGATCTGCCCTAACTGATCTGAATTTCTGAATTTTTTCTTTCATGAAAAATACTATAAAATACTATAATATATTATAGTCGGAGGACGAATTTTTCTAACAGGTAAAGGATAAGTTCATATGTTTTGCTAAATGCTATTATGTACTTCACAGCCAGAGTCTTTCTATTTTGGAAATCTTGTCATTCAAAGCAATTACACAGTTGCAAGGAGGAAGTTGCAGGATTTGTAGGCTTATGACATTTACACAATTCCAAGCACTTTCACCATTCATCATCTTTCTTGTTGTTGAAGTTACATGAATATTTTCATTAGTTTGAACTTTTTTTTCTATTCAGAAACATAGGAGAGCAATAGGTAAAGAAGGATAAGGAAAAAATAAAGAATAATTTTCTCCTTGGGCTCACCTCACCCAAAGTATAAATTAATTAAGCTTACATAATCTATGTTCCTTTTAGTTTCCAGGCTAAAATTCACTCTCCAAAGGAGGTTTAAACACCCGAGAAATGTTAACATTACATCGTAGATGGAAAATGTGTTTAAAATCTCTCAGCAAGACTTCATATACAGTCACCCTAAAAATGAAGATAAAAGATGTACAGTCCTTAACTATGCACATGACACATTGCCCTTCAAAGATCAGTACTAACAGGACCCATATTAAAAGGGAAAAGGGAGCATTTGAACTATTTTAGGCAGCTTTTGTATAAATACACTATTACTAGTCACGCAACTTCTTATCTAAATTTCAGTGCTTTGCTGATCAAATGTATAGAAGGACAAGACCATGGAGTATTGTTATGTAGATTAAACAAAAAAAAAACGAATTGACTGATATCCTTTCCAATGACACCACGACCATAGCATACGCACGCTGCCACTGTAAAACATTAAACCATGCAGGGTTATTTCACCATAGTTAGGGAGAGTTGCGTGACACTTAACTTGTTACATCTGGAAATGCTGAATTTATTTTATCCTTTGAAATTAATGAAGTAATGCTTTCCTGTTTGTGCCATTTATCCCTGTTTAGGTAAAAGCCTTCTACATTAGAATTTAAATACCCTAGATAACTCTGTACACTTAGATTCAGAAGCTTACAAAATTTAGATTCTAAAAATGATTTAATGAGAAAAAGACCAACAGATTATTAATATACTATACTAATAATTAATGTATTAAATTGCAGCAGCATCTCTTGGTCTAATTTACATTATGTGTCTATCATTAAATCAACTATAGAGCTGGGAATATACCTCAGCGGCATAAGCACCCACCTGGCAAGCACAAGGTCCTGGGTGTGATTCCCAGTACCAAAAAAAAAAAAAAAAAATTATTATAGAGATCAGAATTTGATCTACTGAGCCAGAAGTCTCCCAAACACAGGCTTAGAATGGACACAGAATGAAGGCATCCAAGGAGAAAAAAGGCACTGGAAAATGGAGAAATAGGTATGCAAAAAGAAGACCAAAATATGCCTGAGAGCAGAAACTCTCCGCATACATCATATGTCGTACATTCCAGTCCTCTCCCCCCCCAACTTCTGCTCTCATTTCTACAGTATCCAGCACTATGGATCTATCTGATGGGTATTAGTCTACATATTAGGATTCATAGATTAACAAGTATAATTCCAGTCTGACCGACACATTTTAGATTAAATGGCTTATGAATTCATCTACAGCATGTTAGTTTTTAAAGGACAAAGTAAAAGAAGGGTGTCCTTTCACTTGTGTTTCCCACCTTTACAAACATTGAGTGGATGTTCAAACAAAGCCACGTATCTATAGTACGATATCAAATACATACAACATCTGCCAGAGCTGTACTTTGCAGCATTTAAAATCAGAACTTCACTTCATTACCGAAATCTTGATTCCCCTCCATGTCATTCACATATTATTCCCATAATATGAAGTATATTCACATATACTTTTAATAAATGTATGTCTTTAGGAGACAGAACACTTACTAAAGAATAAATACTTGGTTTTGAACATTTTACTAGCTCCAGCATTCAGTAAATATATGTTCCTAGTTGACCCCAAATATCTAATTGTTACATTAATTGTTACTCTATTTTTTGATTAAATAGTCAGAAAGCAAAAAGGACAACCTGATATCCACCTAGTCTTGGTAAATACAGCAGAAATGGTCACAAGTATCACTGTGTAATATTCTTTATATGTTGGCAGTGCTGGTTTAAGCAGCCTACCCATTTTCATCATAGTAATCAAATGAGTCTAGATATACATAGAAATCTCATATAATTGAGAAAATGCCTAGGTTAACAATGCTATCAGTGAAACTAAAAGGCAGTGAGTGAACTAGAGTTGAAGAGTAAGACAGTTTTAAAATGAGGAAAACATGTCACTGTGATTATGTATACTCTGGTTTCATGAACTCATACTCAATTCTAGAGTGGGGTTGTGAATAAGCAGAAGGGTAGTGACTTCAATAGAAGATCCAGTAACAACTGAAAGAACTGGCTTCATTCAAGAGCTTTGACACCAACAAATACAATAGCCTCAATGGTTTTCATAACAAAAGACACTAACAGCGAAAATTTTAGTCACAAAAATGATGACTAGTTAACTGCAACTCAGCATCTTAAAACAACAGTTACTTATTCTTACTTCCACGTTGTTGGTTTGGCTGGGAATAGGCTGGTCCAGGCGACTCTCAGCTAGGCTTTCCTTCCAGGTTGGTTCCACTTGTCTCCTGTGCTTCTTAGAAGAAAAGGCTAATTGGGCTCCCATGGCAATGCAGAGAACAGAAGGGCAAGCATGTGTCTACATATGTTCCAGCTAACCTTAGTTGTCCACTTGCCCAGACAGAGAAATTCCTGGAGAGCTGGCTGGAATATGGGGTGCTACAATCATCATTGGACTAATAGGCAGGATCCAGTTGAGGAGGGGGCTTTCTGGGGGATTGCCTTTGGAGGGTGTATCGCACGCTGGCCTTCTATCCTTGAGTTCTGAGTCCCAGTTACCGTGAAGTAAGCAGCTTTGCTCAGCTGTACCCCTCCACCATGATGTCCAGCCTTGAAGCCAGCCAACCATGGACTGAATCTCCTGAAACCATGAGTCAAAGTTCTGCTCCTTTAAGTAGTAAATGTCTGTTATTTTGTCCCTTTAACAGGAAAGTGACTTATACCATCTTATTGATCTAATTGAGTAATATGGCCCAAACCCAAATAAAAAAAAAATTCCTTTTTTAATTGGAGGAAGTACAAAGATAGAAGTCAATAGATGTAGCTGTCGGACAGCGAGAACAACTGAGATCAATAAACTAATCAAGCACACACTGCAGGGGGTAAGTCCAATGCACTCACACCGCTGTGTGTGAGAATTTACTAAAGTAAAATATTTCAACCAAGACAATTCAGAACCACTAATTAGTTCCATGTAAGAAGTGAAAGTTTTTGTTTTAAATCATTAACAATATTGACAGCTCTGTATGAATATTCAATATGGCTTTGCCATCAGGAGACTTTATTGTCTAATTTCTTAGAACATGTGATCCATATTTGGAGTAATCCAAAGTTAGTCATGTAACAAAAGAAGTAGACATTTTCTTACCATCTGATCAAAAGCAAAATGTGGCACTAAGTCTAAGCATGTAATTAAAGCTTATAGACCACTCCATGGAAGAATGCCAGATTTAATTGGTTAATCCATAAAGAAAAAAAGATTCTGAAGACAGGTCAAGTGACTGTGGAAGAATTTAAGAATCACAGAATCTAGATAAGGAAGTTCCTTCAAATGTGCACCCATTACGAATTATACCAGCTGCTGACACAGGAGAGTGACACTACTCGATTCATGAATTAACCTGAAGAGGAAACCTGGAGGCTGCTGTTATCCACTGATACCTGCTCTCTAAGAAAAAAAATAAAAGTAAGCAAAAGCTTGTTATAGTAGTAAAATGTGTCACACTGCTATTTAAATTCATCAGAGACAGATGGCTAATTTGACTAAACCAACCTTTGTTTACACTGGAACTGATCCACTGAGCCAGTGCCAAAAAAACTGGTTTAAACTTCCCCCTCCTTTAACTACCACATCAATTCGAGGGTTCTCTGAGTCTCAAAGAACAGGATTTCGATTTCAATACATTTCTCATGGATTAAAACAAGGCAATGAGTTCATATTAATAAATACGTAGGAACCACTCTTCCCAAGGACAGCACTATTTATCACAGGTAGGCAGTTTTATATCCTACTGTATTATCTGTAAGAAAAAATTTTGTTAGATGAAAAGCCTTGTCACCAAATGCAGTGTTTAAAACAACAGAGATCCAAATTAGTCCTCAATGATTTTGCTATTTGTAATTAAAGTGTTTAAGTCATAATTATTTAAAAGAGAAGTCATTTTAAAAATATAAGATGTTTTGAACTTGTGTTACCCCAGTTTAATGGCATGCAAATGTGTGTTTTGTAAATATGGTTGAATGGTGAAATAAAGTTACTCAGAACTTTTCCAGCACTGATGATTTATTAAAATTTGACTGATTATTTGACATGCTATTTAAAATTTATTATTTTTTCGTAAGATGAGCAGAATCTGGTCAGTAAATGAATCCATGAGTGTTAAGTCAATGAATAAGAAATTGCCTTTTTCTGGGACATACTCAGTAGTCTTCTAGAACATACTTCTGGAACACACTGAACACTGCAGGTCACAAAGTTTCAGTTTTGTAACCAGATTAAATGTTTTCAGTAATTACCTTTCTTATTGAGGTTTAGTTTACACACAAAGGTAACAGTGCATCATCTCTCACCTCTAACAGGAGGGTTTTCTCAGAGTTGAAATATCTCTAATTCTCCGTGATAGACATATGACCTTCCTACACCTACATACATTTAATCTTGCCATGTCATTCATAGGCCTTCTGTCACATCATGGTGTGATCATGTGTTTTGTTTACTTTCGTCTCTCACTTTCCCATTGGTCTCTAACTTATTGCCTATATATGTAATAAGCAAAGTAATTACCCAGGATGTATCTGGTTTTCAGCACTTAATTATTGATGAGTGTATATGTGTGTGATTGTGTGTGTTTGTGTGTGCATGTTTACTGCATCTTACTCATTTTCCCAGTCACTGGGATAAACAACCCACACCCACACCTTCAAGGTGGAAAAGTTTATTTTTGCTCATGATCCCAGGCCCCAAGTCAGAAAAGACATGGCAGAGGGGCCTGAGTAAAGTTCTTTAAATCATGGTGGCCAGGAAGCAGAGAGAGAGAAGGGATGCGCCAGGGAGGGAGATAGATGCCTCCAGGTCACATCCTGAGGGACCCCACTATTCAGATCAGACTCCACTTCCCATCAACATGTTCAGTTACAAACTTCTAATCCGATCACTTCCCTAAGCCCAGCCAATGTATCCATGTGCCTTTGGGGTACAATCTCAACCATAGCATATTGAGAATTTAATTGATGATTGCTCTGTCTCTGTTTTTCCTTCTCTCTCTCTCTCTCTCTCTCTCTCTCTCTCTCTCTGGCAATTGGAAGTGTCAGTTTGCATGAAAAATTCTTCAATAAATGTATTTGGCCTGAATTAACCTCCTTCTTTCTATTGTTTACTAAGTTTGCACACCAAAAATGCATTCATTTATGTCCTTGCCTCTTTTCCTCCATCTGCCATTAGGGTCTCACTCTTAAGTTCTTTGGCAACTGCAATTCAATGGCTTGTCTGGGATTTTCAACTTGATGCATCTTTGAGAATATTTAGATAATCTTGTGTTTATAATTTTCAGAATTAACCTTGTGCTCTCGCCTCTTGTACTGCATTACTCAGGGTCCAATCAAGAGTCAGAAACCACGTAGTGAATTAAATAGGTGAAGCTTAATATAAAAAGCTATTAAGTGTGGCAAGGAATATATTATCTACACATGTGTAAAACTATATATATGTATATGAAAGCTCAAGTGAAAGTCTAGAGCTGAGGGAAACGGCTCCAGGGAACAAGTTGGATGGATGTGGAGAGTTCTCCAAGTGGAGCACATGGATCTCTGTGGACAAGCACAGTGGAGAAGTCCACTGAGTGACTGGCCAAGGCCAGGCAACCAAGACATAGGCTTCAGGCGGGTCACAGACAGGCGGTGTGCACACAGATGAAGTCAAGACATTGGATTCTGCTCACCAGCTGAAGAGCAGGATTTGGCATCGTGCTGGGAGAGACGGAAAAGCAGAGCACCTGACCATGTGATCTGGCATGTGGCTGACGCACAGTGCCACCAGGTGTTTTCAAATGCCACTCTTGCCACAGAAGCCAAAAAGCAAAACACAATGACACCAGGCTTGGAAAGAGAAATATTCTGTAGACAAAATGTAATTTCAAGACCACTGAAAAACAGAAATGTTTCCAAAGTTCTGACTCTTTTTACAGCACAGCAGACATTGGACGGTGACTTGGGAGCTGAAAGGCAATGAATGAAAGGATAACTGGAGCATCACTCAGCAATCAAAAAGGGGACGATGTCTTCCATGAAGACCTCATATGAGAATCTACTCATTCCTATATTCTCTCATAACATGGGCCCTCCCTGTAACCTTATAAACAATCTATTTCACTGACGTATGCAGGCAGTTTAGGGATTATAGGTCACTTATTTGTGTCTGAGAGAATCAGAACATATTTATTTAAAGTAAGTTGTATCCATTGTTGCAGTGTAGTTTAGAGCAGGTTCAGCATAAACTCCATTCCCTGTGGCCTGTCATTCATAGCTACCCAGTGACCTATCACACTCGCGGTGAAGGCTGGGATGCTAGCAACCATCCGTGAGGTGTTACAGATCTGCACCCTGGTTATGGCCCCTACATCTCACTTCACGTCCCCTGCACTGGTCTCCTACAACACAGCAGAGATTCCACTCTGGGCACCTGTACTGCACCTTTCCCTTAATGCACAACATGTTTTCTCCCAGAGAACCACAGGTGAGAGCCCTTCACTTTCTTCAAATCACCTTCTTCCAGAGACTTCATATATGCTATTTAAAGGCAGTCACCAACAGATATCTCTTGTACTTTTCACTGGTTTATTTTAACCCTTGGAATTTGTTATCCACACTACATATACTGTATATGATTATTTGGGTTATTGTGTGCCATCCACGTAAGTGTATACTCTCTGGGAATGATCTCGTTATTTTTGCTCATTTGTTTCTTTTAGATCGTAGATCTGTGCCTAACACACAGTAAGTGAACAATAAATATATGTGGAATAACTCTTATCCTACAGTATAAGATCAGATTATTTCTATCTCTTTAATACTAAAAAAAATCCAAATCCTTGCAGATGCCATGCAAGTAACACAAATGAAGTCGGCTGGTGGCTCCGGGTGGACCAGAGCAGGTGCATCCTACCTGGAGGAAGCAGCGATTGTCTCTAGTGAAAACTGGGATCACATAGGAGCAAGACTCAAGTGTTGCCATTTTTTGAAGTTTCAAAACATATAGTAAGTAGAGACTTCAGGGTATATTCTCCTAGTCTCTTATATGGGGGCTAATTCAACTTAAGAACAAGAAGAATCCAAAAACAAACCAAAGCACCTTGCAAGATACAGCCCAATATCTCTGGAGGCAGACCTCAGCCCCAGACTCCTGGAGGCCACATATGTTTCCCTTCCTGCCTGTTTGGTTTCCAAGCACACTCTTCCCGCATTGATGCTCAAGCTCCTAATGTTTCAGTCCTTCCTCTCATCAAATGCACTGTGTCCCCGTAAAGACATGATTGCCTCTTCACTCCGCACTCTTCATATCCTTTATTCCTTCAGTCTTTTCTGTCAGTAGCCCGCACACAGTATATTTTCAGAAGGAGCATTGGCTTTGAACACCCCCAAAACAAAAGCAGGTGGAGAGGGTTGAATTACAGTTCTCCCTCTTGGTCACTGTGGGAACTTGGCCACAACTCCACATCTACAATCTCTAGCTTTCTCACTGTGTTTGGTTCTCATGGGAACCACCCCATCTTGCTTCCCTCTCCAACCATGCCAAGTTCCTCAAGGCTCTACTTGGGTTGTCCTTAGGTCTCTGGCTGCTCTTCCACGGTGCAGCCTAAATCCATCCTCACTTAATAGGAGGAAGCACGAAAAGATCCTCTGTCTTAAAATAGCAAAGCACTGGTGCTATGACTCCATGTAATGTTTGGTTTACAAAACTGTTCCCTCAGTCCTTTACTCATCTACTTTCCTCAGGAAAAAGGACAGGGAGACCAACAGATAAACAAGATACAAGACAAAGGGACATGAAAAAAGGACAAGGAAGGATAAGAAACAATTATTTTGTTAGTAAATGTTCCACACTGGTGGTGATAGAATGGATCCGATAGTCCTACAGCACCACTTGTGTTCCAAAATTCACTGACTACCTGGTCATAATCAATAACTAAGAGAGCAAATGTATATCATAGTGGACCAGAATACTAATTTTCAAAACAGTAGTTATTTTCGTTTAACATTTCATAACGGTGACATTCATTCTATTCTCCATCTCTTCTATTGTCAGACATTTAAAGACTCATGAAAAACTTGACTTTAAAAAGCATTTAAGTTAGTCAACATTGCCTAAATTTTGTAAAAAAAAATTTAAAAAAAGAACTTGGAAGCATGTTTAAATAGTCAGCTACCAGACATTGGTTACATCTGGTCAAGCTGAGGTTGTTCCAGCTTTTCATTAACCCTGGTGATATTTCACATCCTTGCTGATAAATTTAGTCACAGGCAGTTACTATAGCTTTTAGGATACACTGTAGCACAGTTCAAAGGTCCACAGCACTGGAAATCATTCATAGGTTTAAGATATATTTTAGCTTTTATTTTTCAAGAGTGAGTTTGCGGATAAAAAATAAGAAAGAAAAATTACTGTCTCTCTTAAAATAAAAAATTTCATGTAGATTAAAACAGTATTTTAGATAAAATTTCTAAAATGTCATTATAAAAATGCTCTTTATTTTTCCTATCAGCTAATTTCTGGATATCAGCAACTCATTAATATAAAGATATGAAATGTGTCAAATTAAAAAATCATATGAAAATGTTTCATCTTCCAGCAATAAAGAATAATGCATTCAGACTTTTAAAAAAGTGTGGGTGGTAGAGAAAACATAGAGACATAAATATAATTGCAAGTATGAGGGCATAACAAATCCTATCAAGGACGAATCTCACTAGTATATGATTGTAATTTATCCTTCGTGCCTTAAGATCTTCAAAGTAAACATTAATCCTAAAAAAAAGTAATTATATTTTTAATACTTCAGTTTAAGAGTTAAGGATACAGACATGATCCAAAGTAATAAATTTAATGTGACTTCTGAACAGGTGACACTATCCATTTCCCAGTTTTTCCTCATGGTTAATAAGTTAATGACCCTTGCTCTTGCTCCTTCAATGAATTTACTCAAATAATTCAAAAATGTCTTGCATTTGCTCATGCATTCTGCTAGAGTTATAGTCATAAATCATCTAATCTATCTACCAGACTAAAAAAAATCTATAAATCTTCAAGGGGATATGTTAGAATGATGTTATCTAGGAGATCAGGCACTGAAATACCGTTCTGCAAAGTGAGTATTATAGAGAGTTAATCCAATGAGATTTCAAAGAAAAAGGGGGAGGGGGAGGGAGAGGGAGGGGCTCACTTTTTACCCCCTCTGTGAGAGTCCTTCCAAAGGTAGATTAACACATACAGGCTTGAAAAACTCGTGGAAGCAAATAGGATTGACTTCATTCAGTCCAATCCTTCTATCATATTTACCCTGAAACATTGAGCCCAGCCCCTTTATTCCTTTTTATGAATATCTTAAAGATTTGAGATTTGTTATTATAAAGCCCTGGTACTAAATGTGCTCAAAAGAGTTGAAGATAAAAATTCCACGCATTCAAAATATAAAGACTATAGAAAGCAGTCAGGGACTCGATGCTGGAGTTAATACTGCCAGTGAGAAAATAATAGTCATCAAAAATCTGTGTTCAGGATTAACCAGTTATAAGACTGTTTAAGTTCCTTTGATTTTTTAGAAAATCATTGGCAGGTTAAAATGTACTTTATTAACTTGCTTTCCTAATCCAAAATAAAAAATCTGCATATTTCAAATATGCAATGATGGGCTAACAGCTGTAACAGAATATATGCTTTCTAAATTGCGTATTTTTAATTGCCAGAGACATCAATGTGAAATAATCATGACCACATCAGATTCAAGTCTGAATGAATGGGTGTTACTGGATATGTCGATCATGTGTCTCTGAAGCTCTGTGTCCCCACCAGCTAGGATGCTTCTTTATACAACAGTGCTATTCTGTTTACTCTCTGTGTTTGCTTTGTTGTTAATGCTCTTGGTTGGTTTATTTCTTGTGCAGATGTGTCGACATTGCCCTGTCCAGAACTATGCACTGAATTTCAAGTCAACAAACTAATGACCTGGAAAGTGCAGGGATGCGGAGATGGCCCTCCCACCATATGCTATTAATAAGCAAAGCCAGTCAACCAGCTCCCCAGCCAATCAGGAGGGGGAAGACACAGAAGATCTCGATGAGATCACACCTGTATGGAGAGATAAAGATATCACAACAGTGGTGTCCCAGCGCCAGCACAGAAGAGGTAAGAGTGGCTTTTCCAAACTACTCTGGGTCACCAGAGATAGCACAGATTCAAACTGGGTATATTCAGAAGAAGCCCTTACTTTCCTACATTTAATCCTAAAAGAAAATGATATGAAAAGAGGCAAGTGTAAAATAATCATCTACATCACCTATAATCATCACAACTGAAATAGGTTAGGATCTTTTAAAAGAAATAAACAATTACTTTTTACTATTCAACTATACGACACAAAGTTTAATATGTAAATGAAATATCCTGGTTGTGTGTTGTTACTGTAAACATCTGTCAAATTCTGTGACAAATGAGTTTCATATCCACGAATTAATTCTAAATCACTGTTGGCCGCATTAATAATAGTTGAGTAAATGAACCAAATAGAGAGGCTGATGCCACTAAAAGCTGAGAGCTAAGCTCTCAATGCATTCAAGTGTCCATATTTAATAGCTCAGAAGCCGCTTAAACTGTACACCACAAAATCCATCAACACACACTTTTTTATTTAAAGAGGAAGCCTCCAATTTGTGGTCAAATAGACTCAATATTTGGTTTCAAACATCTCATGTTTTTATAGATTAGAAAAGATCAGAGAGGGGCCACGGATCATGTAAGAGATAAAAGATACACTTCAGTCATCAAAAGGAATATGTTCATGGTGTGGTATGTATTATAAAAAAGAATGAAAGCCACAGACTAAAGCTTTGCACATGGTAAAAGAAAATGAAGACCATACAGGGTGCTGCTACTTATGATGTGTTATTAACACAAGTGACTTTCAGTCAAGAAAGCTTTCTCTCTTAAAATATATTTCAACTCAGTGGTATTGATCCATGACATTTAAGAACTCTGCCATGGTCAAAGGGGAAAAGAAGACCTGATTGCATTCTTACTGGAGTATTTAATAATGATAATGATAACAAGAATAATAAGAGCAGCAGTCTCCAGTAAAGCAATGTGTTAAAAATTTTAAAAGGGAGATAACTCTGGAATGGAAGGTAATATCTCTCAAGTGTACTGTAAACAGTTTACAAGTACTGTGTTTGTAGACATGCATGCTTGGGATTATTAAAGCCCAGGTCACAAATAGCCTGTGTTTTACATGTCCATCTATCTATGGAATTCGGGGGAATATTTAGACATTTAAAATATAACACCAGCTTTGTCGGTGACTGGCATGAACATTTAGGAGATGAACAAAACTGTTATTCCAACTGGTATATGAGCATGCTCACATAAACAGACATAAAAATTCAGTCCCCCCCAAAAAAAATAACAGCTGCAGACAGGAAAACTATGAACTAGGTTACTTTTAACTCACACTTCTGAAGAACATACAGTTTTTGAGGTTGTCTCACATACTAAATGGAAATCCCATTTTAGTTCGAACCTGATGAATTTTTTCTTTCTTGCTAAATCTGTGCAAACAGAATCATATGTAAGTTTTGGAGTGGGCCTGTGTACACTAGTGAAAGAATTAAGATGCAGCCACACAATAGAGAAAGACTGCATTTGGTGAACTCTGGACACTGCACAAGAGAGGAGGGGCGGGGCTCTAAAAGAGAGCAGATACCAGGGCCAGCTGTGTCCTTCCGTTGCTGCATGTACTGGAACCTTCTGAGTCCTACGTGTGCATCCTTGAGGCACTGTGTTGGGGCTTAAGAGAATCAAATACTGCATGAAGAGACTCAGAATGTTGTCTCTTCCACTTCTCTATCTGCAACTTTTCCATTCCCAGGATATGGCATGCATAACACACAGAGCAGAAGAGCTGGCAATCAGCGACGCCAGGTGAGGGTGACAGTAGGTGAGGAGCTGGCTGCAATTGAAAATATGTTAGGCATAGGGTCTGTGGAATAGGAAGTGTGTGACTCAACTCTGGCTCCGTCCTTAGGGTGTGACTGTGAGCAGCTTAGTTACATTCTGTGCACACCAACTGAGCATTAGTAAATGCAAACAAGTTACATCTCTCTATTCACCATGTGGTTACTATTGTTAAATCTAATGAATCAAAAATACTTAGCCCTGAAGAGAGAATACAGTAACAGTGCTTACCTATTGTTGCTACTACTGCCCATTACTGAAATATGCAATCCTTCTACAGTTTAAAAGGAGAAAGCACAGTAACGTAGGGCTTTTTAAAGGCAGACTCATCTTGTAAAGAAAATTGAACCTTATTCTTATAATACTGTATTTGTGACAGACTCAAATAATGATAAGAAAACTAGCTCAATAATGGACTGATGCTCTTTGCTCTGATGATTACAAATTACAGACTTAGTTCCAAGCTCAGAAAATTTCATTTATCATACAGTAAGGTAAATAGGACAAATGAAGAGTGTTTAAAAGCAAATAGAAATCTTAATTCATCCTATTAATGGTACATGTACAGCTGATATAAAGAACTCTAAAGGTCAAAAAGAATGATTAACCTTTGAGAAAATTATGCTTACCTTCCTTCTGGATATATAGAATGGAATGGAAACTGATGAGTAGTATAAGTGTTCATACATTAATATTATATATTCATAATCCTAGCAATAATATAAGCATTTCCATCTTATTATTAATTTTAAATGTTATATAAATTAAATTTTATAGCAATATAGTATCTCAATATGCCTCATACGTTTGAGTAACAATGTCCTCAATTTCAAAGTAACAAGATAATTTTTATGTACAATTTGATTGTTTTATACCTTATAACAGTGTCCATTGTAAATATATTTGGAAGCAAAATTATAAAGATAATGTATGATGCATTGTGCACTTTAAAATCAACTATTGCTATAGCCATGCTAACAATAAGATTGGCTTTCATGTACAGTATAAGAAATTCTTTTTACCCACAAATTTTATTTTATGTATTTCTTTTAAAGATTCTTGAACATACTCATATATCTGAGTAACATAATCATTAAATATATGCCTATTGCATGGCGCAAGAAAAATTATGTGAATAAAAGAATATATAACCAGCATCTTTTGAAACACAGTCTTAATTTGTTTTCTTTTGAGAAATACACTTTCCATTAAAGAAAGAAATGGGAAAATGTAGAGCATTGTTGGGATTATGAATGAAACACCAGACCACATTTTCCGGAGTCCAGTCTCAGCTCAGTCACTCACCAGCTGCCTGTCTTTCTATGCTTTCTTTCCCAGTCTTTTGCATCTGATCGTATCATCAGGTAACTGTGATGACTTTCTGGGCTAACAAGGAGGCAGGCACTGCAATATCTGAAGCCCTTCATTGACAACTCTTACACCATCTTTTTAAAATGATAATTTTTCCTGAGATCCTTTTATATAAATTGCTTTAGCTGTGTAATAACATATTATTCCATATTTTTTGTTTAACACAAAGAGACACAGGATCAGACCTTTTATTTACCACATGTAAGTGTAACATTTTCACACTGCATGATTTATAGTATAGTTCAAATGACCCAATGCCTTCCATACTCTCTGTAGCCTTGTCATACGTTCACATAGGTTCCCTTAAGTCATTCTTAAATGCTGCAAATATGGGTGAGCCTTTCAATAAAAATCTATTCTTACATCTCAAGAGGCTTAAGATTTCCAGACACTGGTGCACAGAATATTATTAAAATCAAGTTTCCAGGTAAGATAGTGAATATTTTATGGATGCTTTTGTCTAAAATTAACCAGAAATTAACAGTCTTAGGAAATAAATTTTAGAACTCGCATCACATCATGCACCATGTTCAGGTATTTCACATATTTCCAACATTTTGACAACTGTCTGACATTCAACACAAGGTAAAGAATTAGTATAGGCTCCAAAATGAGATACCTATGAGCACATGGCCAAGATCAGTCACAATATGAGTGTAAGGCTCTGGGATGAAATTTCTAGTTCTGACACCTTCTAAAAAGTGTATCAGCATAGAACTGACCAACTTGGTACAGGCTAGAACATCATGCAAAATTAGTGCGTGGAAAAGCACTTATAGACACAAACTGGATAATTACATTGTAACTGGGTAGTATCACTAGTCACCTATAATTAGAAGCAGGGAATCAGTATTAAAAGAAAGTTGTGGTTTTTTTCACATGAAGTGAAATTTCTATTCTGCTGTTGCACCCCTACTTTCCCTGTCTCTAGTCTTGCTACTTCCTGTCCGTCACCAACTATTTCTGACCCCACAGGACTCATCAGTGATCATCTTTGCCCTGTCCTGTCTCCTCTTGGGTACAGGGAAGCTTTGACAAAAGCTTTTGTCAAAAGGTACCTGTATAATTCATCCAGACTCAATCTCATCTTCCATGTAGTTTTCCTTTTCCCTTTAACATTCTCTCAGCAAAATATCGAATGATGACATTTATAAATAAAAGTTGTATTAAAATAAGTTGTATGAACAAATCCAGGTTTCTGTATTGTGAAATTATTAATACACATAATTTTGAAAATCAACCAAAGTATTCCCTAGTGGTAGTAACAGTTCACATTCCCATACAAAATCTGTCAGAGTCTAAATTTCTCCATATTCTTTATAACATGAATTATCTCTTGTTTTCTTGTTTAGTTTGTCTTAGTTTATGTTTTTAATTCATCCCAATAGTTGTGAAGTGCTACTGATTTGAATTTTTAAGTTGATTTTCAGTATTGATTTTGAAGCAGTTTTGATTTGAATTTTCTTGATGAGAAATTATATTTATTATCAACTTTCCATATACTTATTGATCATTTAGGTATTTTCCTTGAGGAACTATCTATTCAAATCTTCTTCTATTTAGACATTGGATTATTTCCTTCTTTATTGACAATAAATACTATTTATTGACAGTAAATACATATTGTATATACTGTATTATAGTGGATATTAGAGTACTTAATGACATATATTCTAAACAAGTCAGTTATTGGTTATAGTACTTGAGTATTTTACCCAATCTATATGCTGTTATTCTGTATTTAAATGTTGTTTTCTGTAGCACGAAACTGTTTAAGTTTAATGATATCAAGTATATGTTTATCACTTATCCTCTTAGTGTCCTATATAATAAACTACTGCCCAATTCCACATTGGAAACTTTACTCCTTCATTTTAAAACTTTGATGGCATTAGCTCTTAATTTTATGATCCATTTTTCATTAATTTCATCTATGAAATAAGACAGGGCATCACTGTTTTATATGTGGGTATCCAGAAGTCCTGGCACTGTATCTTGAAAACCCTATTTCATTCACCACTGAACTGCCTTGGCATGTGCACTGAAAACCAGATGATCACACAGGTGAGGGGTATTTCCCAAAATTTAAGCCTCATTTCATCGATCTGTCCTACTTTTTACCACTATCACATAGTTTTACTTAAAGTAGCAGGATAGTAAGTTTTGAAATCATGAAATGTTATTCCATCAACTATATCCCTTGAATTTACATGTGAGTTTCAGGGCTGTTTTGTCAATTTCTGAAAATAAAGTACAGTTTACAGTTTGATAAGAATAGGCATATCCAATTGGGTAATACTGCTTCTAATTTCTGAAAACAAACTGTCCTTTCACTTTGGGGAGGTTTTCAATTTTTTTCAAAGACATTTTGTTGGTTTAAGTGTCTGAGTTATGTATTTTTTAAAAGGCTAAAAGTATGTGTTTTATTTTTATATCAACAAAATATGAATAGTAAAAAGAGCCATATAAATTGTATTTTTGGGGAGGAGGAGGATATTGAAGATTGAACCCAGACCCTTTGCATTGAGTTATATCCCCAGTCCCTTAACTTATTTTCCTAAGAAGCAAAGTCTTTAAATTTTGTAGGCTGGGCTCAGACTTGGGCTCCTCCTGCCCAGCCTCCCACAGTGTTGGGATTATAGCTCCAAGCCAACCATGCCTGATTCCTTACAAACATTGTCAAAGAAATCAACTAACATTACGTGTTTTATATATTTATAGATGTCCTTTCAATGGATGGGGAAGTTCACATCTATTTATAAATTGTTAAATGCTTTAGATTTTGTCAAACTACTTTCTGTGCATATTAAAATAACCATATAGTTCTAGTTTTCACTCATTGATTTTTAGATATCGAATCAATCTTTATCACCAATAAATCCCACAGTCATGCTGTATAATCTTCTATGTAAGTGGCTAGACTTGCTGATTCTTTTTGATATACATTCCTAAGAGATGCTAGTTGCTAGTCTTATTGGTACAATCTTGGTTTTGGAATGAATTGCAAAGTGTTTCCTACATTTTTGGAAGAATTTGAGAAGGGGTATTATTAATTGCTGCTTAGCAGTTTGGTGATGTTGTGATCTGTGTCTAGATGCCCTCCCAAGCCTCACGCAGTCGGTGGGCCTCTTCAGCAGTAGCTGAATCCAGAGTGAGGCCTTCTGGGATTCGAACGTGTGATCAGTTTATTGACTGGTTTGACATCACCCTTATCCCGGCAGCCTAGAGTATAGGAGGGAGAGTAAGAGACTTGGTGCTTTTTTCTGTCTTCTACTGCCCACTGCAATGTGCCACCTTATGGTGGCAGCTGATTTTGGACTGTGAAACCTTTACAAACTATGAGCTAAATAAACGCTCCCTTGTCAGGTGACATTCATCTGTTAAACCATACATGCCCAGAACTTTGTGGAAAGTTAAAACCGCTCTCTAAAAAGAAAATAATTTTTTTTTCTGTTTGCTCTTGGGTAAATCTTAGTAGTCTATCTTTTTACATTTTACCTCTTTCATTTTGGTTACCTCATTTCTTGGCATATGCTGTTCATAGGTTTTTGGTAGGCAGAATAATGGTTCTCCAAAGATGTGTGAGTCTTACTCGACGGAAACTGGGAATATATTACCTTGTATGGCAAAAAGGAATTAAGATAGCAAATAGAAATAAAATTGCTAATCAGTTTACCTTACAATATCAATAGTACCTTAAAATATCTTTCTTGCCTTTGCTTTGGGTTTATTCAGTGCTTTGCTGCTGTTGTTGTTTCTTTGCTTTTGCTTCTTGTAAGGAAATGTTAAGAGTACTGATATGAGAAGAAATGTTACATTAATTATTTTTAGATTTACATCCATAAGTTCTTCTATGAATACTGCATTTACCGTAGACAGTAAGTTGTGGTATGTTATTCAGCTCCTAGGGATTTGCAACTTCTTTTTAAATTTTTTTATCTTTCATTACAGTCTTTGATTTATATTTAACTTCTGAAATATTTGCCATTTATTTATATATGCCATGTATTTCTTGCACCTTTATTCATTGATTATTACCTTTTGTGAGTCAAACAGTTACTTTCTTGTACTATACTTCAATTATCTTAATGTTCTTTAAACATTTTTGAATAATTTCCTTAGCTTGGTATTTTAACAACTTACAATAATCTGGTTAGGATAGAGGCCATGATATATAAAAAACTTTCCCCTGCCACCTTTGTCCTATTATTTCTATACAAATTACACTTTTCTATATTACCAACTCACCAATAAGGTTTTTAAAGTGTGAAGTTACTTTGTTAATGAGATGAAAGAATTACAAATAGGAATATGTTTCTACTGTGTTTTATAGGCATGCTTATTTTTATTAGTGCTCTTTATTTTTCATCCGATGCTCTTCCATGTCAGCCTGAAAGGCTTTTTTAAATTTTGCTTATTTTGTTTTATTATAGAAATGTATAGTTCTGATGTCTATCTACCTGAGGATTTCTTAATTTCTTTTGGTCATAAAAAATAGTTTGGCATGATATGGAATTCATGGTTGCCAACCCTCATCTTTCAGCACACTGTGTATCTATCACTCCTCATTCAGGCCTGCACATCTCCTGATGCAGTGGGCTGCTGATTTACTGATAATCTGTCATGGGCAGAGGAGTGATTTTTCTTCGTGTGTTTAAGACTGTCCCTCTGGTTTTTTTTTTTTTTTAGAAATCTGACTACGTGTGGATTTCTTTGAATTTATCCTTTATGGAATTCATTGATTTTTATGGATATGTAGATGAAGGATTTTCATCAAATTTGGAAGGGTTTGGTCATTATTTCTTCAAATGTTCTTAATTCCAGTTTCTTTTTCTCTTCCAATTATGAGACTCCCATTCTATGTATCCTGGACCACATTTGGGTGTCTCACCTCACAGCCCCTAAGGTTTTGTTCATTTTCTTTCTGTATTTTTTTTTTTTTTTTGGCGGTACCTGGGATCGAACTCATGACCTCACACTTGCCAGGCAGGCAATTAATCCACTGAGCTAAATCCCCAGCCTGCTCTTTCTTTATTTTTAAGACTCGATATTTACAGTACACTTATATTTAAGTCTGTATATATATATTTTTTTTTTGCCAACTCAAATTTGTAGAACCCCTTATCAAATTTTTCATTTTAGGTATTACATTTTCATCTCCAGAGTGTTTAGCTGGCTAATAAAGTTTCATCTCTATTATTAATATCTTCTATTTCATTACATGGTATCCTCATATTTTCCTTTAGTTTTTCAGATGTGACTAGTTTGAATTTGGTGAACATTTTTATAATAGTCATATGAAGTCCTCTAAGGTATCATGTAACATCTGTTCTTCCTAAATGATACTTTCTTTTGACTATTTTTAAAACTTGTATATGAGCAATAATTTCTCTTCCTTTGTATATAGTATTTAGTAGTAGTTGTTGTTTAAAAACTCCACATACTACCTCAACTGTTTGTTGCTGTAGTTTGTTTAATGATTTTGCTAGACTAATCCTGAAAACTTACTCTTTATCAGGTTTAATCATGAAACTCCCTACATAGTTGTCATAATGAATAGCAAAGGATAAGACATAAATTTCCTAAAAGGCTTTGGGTCAATACATTTCTCCAGCTTTGAAGATGCTAGATCTTCAAACTCCAGTATTTTTATACTCTTTCGTAGGCTGCACTGCTTACTTGTGCAAAGCCTGAAGTTCAGCAAGCATTGAGAAATGAAGACCTTCTGAACTGCTTTCTGGACTCACCGTGCTCCATATATGGCCGTGGAATCTACATCCCTAGGTGTACGCAGACACATTCCGATTCCCTATGGATATCTGATTCCTGAGATTTTCTTTAAGTATCTTCTCTGGCAGTTACTGTGTGGCCCAAAGGTTACTACTTCAGATAGCTGTAACGTTTTAATGTTGATAACTGCAGCTAGGTTTTCTCTTTTTCTCTCCCTCTTCACCATAAACCCCTTGATGACTGGGCTTTCCTTACTGAATAACCTCCAAGTTAAGTCAAACTAAGACAGCTACTATGAACGGGGCTTCCCAGGCATATGCCAAAGAGTGACACTTCAGTGAAGCTTTTAAAGGGGCTCCAAATTTCTTTGCTCAGAAGTGGCTCAGCGGGCTAAGGGTTTCATGGGTCCTTTGATCAGAGAGCTGACGGCCTTCATAGCTACTGTGGAGGTAGGAAGGGAGGGACAACGCTAGGGAGACAAGGTAAGAAACATCACAGATCTCTCATCTTAAAGTCTTCTCAAATAAACACTCCTGGGATTACTGCAACTCTTTGACTTTTCCCAAAATTCTAAGCAAGGTTATATTGGTGGATTTTGGCAGTATTTTCGTTTTCTTTCTAAACGGAACAATGTCTTTCTAGAGACCCTTATATTGTTATTACACTACATAAGTGCTTCTGTCATGAGGACAATTAATAACACAGAGTCAGTGCTTTTCTTTAATCTCATCACTTTTGAGCATAAAATTGCTCCTTTAGGCTTTTGTTTTGTTTTTACTTCAAGCATCAATGCATTCTTCTGTTCTTTGCCTTTGACTGCATTCTCCCACCCTCTGCAAAATCCATCTGTTAAAGCCAAACATAGTGAAATACAGAGCAGAAGCCCAGAAAGTTATAATGAGACCCTAAGGGTGGTACCTTGACCTATCAGCATCTCAGTTCTCACAAGCAGAGCACCTGCCACGTCCCCTTGTCACCAATCCCCCATCACATGCATACAGGGAGGACCATCTCTGCACAGGGAGAAGGAGGCTGCCTAAAGACCCCAAAGACAGTCCTCACTCAAAACAAACAATACAGGCTTCTGGGCTCTCATTTCCTATCTCCAGAATGGTTTGCAAATAAAAATTTTATTGACCAATTCCCTGTATGTGTGGTATTTTTTTTTTTTTTACATTGCCCCAATATGACACATATAGGGACTTTCTCTTCAATCTGCTTCTCAGCTCCTAAGCTGATTTGGGAGTTATCCACATACATTTTTACTTCTTGCTGATTACTGCTGCCTTGATGTCCTTTTCAGTATTATAATCTCCACACGTCCCAGCTAGAACTCACAGCTGTAAATCAGCAACTCCTCCAGCCCTTCCTAATTTGACTAATAATTCACATCCCAGGTACTCAGTTTCACCTTCTATCTAACCTGATCTTACGAAAAATTTTTGAAACACTTGTGAACAAAAAATTAAAATGTAACATCTTTTATTTACTAGTGAATTTTTTTGTAAATAAAATTATATTAATTATCCTTGTCTGGGACAATAGACACAAGAAACTGTACAGTGTGTTTTTCAGGCTGCCTCAATACATTAATATGCCTCTGCTTTTTTCAGAATCAGGAGGATCAAGCATGCAAAAGCCATACTCTATAAATAGAAAATTACTATCACAGCTACTGATCCTGCAAGAAATGTGCACATGATCTTAAATCTGTATCTACTGCACATCTGAACAACCAACTTTGGTGATGGAAAAAACAAAATCACCCAAATTCTCAGATGGTACATAAGTTAATATATGATTCATTCACTGAATGTTTAAAGAAACTTTTTAAATTCACTGCTCTGAAAAATCAAAAATAAGACTAGATTCTTGCCTCACCACATTCTTAAGGAAACTACATCTGTGTAAGTAGACATTCCTGCATCAAGGAGTAAAGCAGAAGTCCTAGCATAGGACAAATGGGAAGACACTTTTGCCTCCATAACAAGTTATATCTGAGTTTGTCTAGGTAATCTTATTTTTAGTAACCAGGTAAGATATCAGTAAAACACTTCCTCATTGATTTACAGCTCAGAATCTGGCCCAACGTCTATACCCAGAGCAGCAGTGGCTCTCAGAATCCTTGGGAATTCCAAGGTGAATCCCGAGATGAGCCGTGGCCCCCATGCTGGATGGATCCCCATGAAGCAGCAAGAAGGGACAGAAACCAGTGTGACTTCTTAGCAGATTACGTCTCACCCATTATGCCTCCGAGGTGTTTTCAGAAAGGCTGAAGTCCTTATTGAAATGAGAATATATGTTTAATATTCATTGATTAAAATATATACATTTGACATGTCATAGAAAGACGCAAATCAAGTTTCTCAAGTGCACTTATCACCTTCCAAACTAAACTAAAACTATAATTAGTATTTGCCAAGTATAATTAAGAAGCCAATATTTGCTTTTGATTCAAAAACTACTTCAAAACTTAGGCAGTTCTAAAATCTGCCTATAGACAGCTTAAAAGGGGGTTTTTCTTGTGTGTTTAACCACAGACCAGTCTTTAACTTACCAAAGTCATTTCTGATTACCAGTTCGGAAATCATGGCACCTGCCCTTTGCCTGGGGAAAACATCTTGGCTTTTCTGCTTTTCTGTTCTATCAAAACGCCTCTACTGCATGCAGCTTGCACTTTAGGCTAAATGTGATGACGTTCTCAGCTCCTGCCACACCTACGTGTGTACATACTGCTTCTGTGGGTCTCCAGGAAACATTCCAGTGGCATCATAATGTAATAAATCTTGTCTCTGGCATTCTACTTTATTATTTTACCACTTCTCCTAATCTGATCTCTTACTATCTCCAATTAAAAGTTCTGTCCAATAACATAATGTTCTATGTTTAACAACCTTCCATATCCCAAGAATTTAAGACAAAATAAAAAGTAGCAGAGTGGCCCCGAAGCAAGGCCAGCAGATCGCTGTAGCTGCTGGTTTAAAACAGGAGCCTAAAGAGAATTCTTTCTGTGGTCTGCTGGCCATTTCAGAACTTTGGAAATGGAATGGTCAATTCATCAGAAAGAAATAGCAGGTGAGTATGGCAGACTTTAGGGGGCCTGTAAGGGAGAGACCCTGTTGCCTCGGGACCTGCACAGTGTGGTTGACTTGGGGTGCCGGGAGAATAAGGAACTCCCCTCCTCTCTGGGGGCGGCTGAGTGTGTGGCCAACTTTCTGTGGCCTGCAGGAGAGAGACCTTGGCGCATCAGGACCTGCACCGTGCAGTTGACTGGGGGTGCTGGGGTGCCGGCGTGCCGGGAGAACAAGGAACTCTTACCGTCTTGGGGGGGGGGCGACTGTGATCCTGCCTGTGTGTGGGCTGAGAATCAGACATCTCATGTCTCCTGTCCCCCATCCTGTGTCCCCCCCTCCCCCTCCCCCCTGCCTAGCAAGTGGGAGCCAGTGAACTACACATCTTGTGAAAAGATTGGCTGTGTTATTTAGTATGAGCTCTCCATATGCAAAGATAAGGAAAACCATTTGGAAGAAAACAAGAGACAATATGAAAGATAGTGAAGACTGTCTAGCTTTGAAATTTATGCTTTCTTATGTCCCATTCTGTTCTGTGTTGTTGTGTTTAATTTTACTCCCTTTAAAATAAAATTTAAAAAATTTTTTAAAAAAGTAGTAGAAACAGACCCACAGCCAAGTCTCCCAACACATTATTTGTTCCTGTCTATTTCTCAACATACTGAAAAACACAATGAACAAGTTTGTAAGAATCTTTAAGCATATTTCTAAATATCTGTATTTTTCATAGAATTATTAAGAGATAAAAATCACCTCCAACTTGTCCCTGCCCAACATAGCCTATGTTTATTATTTTTGGAGCAGTAGGAGATAATTATATCTGTGACAAAACAAAGGGAGAAACAGCACAGCAAATCAGATCAACATTATTAGCGTTTATAAAAGGAACCAAGTTATTTTTCTGCTTCCCAATAAGAAAATATTCTTCATTTCTGAAAGACTGACAGTCATTAGGGGCTTATTTTAAAATTAGACTAGAAATAATGATTTCAACACACTCACTTTTCTGTTTCTTCTCCCTTTTGGTCCATGTTAGTCTCTTCAGCCTTCATCTCATTCAGTGACCCTGTATATTATCATGCTCCCACAGATCAGCCTTTGGGCGTCTTTTCTACTGTACAAGTAGCACCCATCTTTCCAGGGATTCTCCCGGCATCCATAGCTTCAAATACCATCTCGGAGTGACTACTCCTAGATATATCTCTCCAGCCTCAAAACCCTCCTGTCAATTCCAGACCATTCAGTGGACCTCTCAGTCACCCAACTGCACATTAAATAGGCATTTTCAAATCAGTAAGTTTAAAACTGGATCAAATAGCAGAAGCCAAATCAAATGAAAACAAACACGTTAACAAAAACCCAAAAGTTCTATCATAGTCACACCCTACCTCAGTAACATACAACTACATGATTCCTACTGTTCAAGCCAAATATGGGGGTCACTCCTGATGGTTCTCTTTTTCTCATACATATAGTCCTGCTGACTCTAATGTCACAATCACCTCTCCCACTTCCCACCCCTTCCTCACCAGCCCAAACCATCACCAGCCTTTCTCCCTCGCTGTCTGTTCCAGTAATTTCCTAATTTATCTTCATATTCTATGGCGTTTTTCATTTCTTGTAAAAAAAAAAAAGTCACTTTTTTGGTCAAAACTCATTGATGGCTTTTTTTAAAAATCAAATTTGCAGTCAAATTTTTCACAAAGATTTACGAATCATACAATATCTTGCTACTCCTAACCTTGCCCTTTTGACTGCATTTGAGTCCTTTGTACACTTGCAATGCACTCAGCAAGTTCTCCCATCCAAACTTTTGTACTTCCCTCCTTCTTCATGGACTGCTTGCCTTTAGTTGTTGTCAGCTGGCTCCTTCACTTTGTCTCCATTTTACCCCCAGTCTCCCTTCTCAGGAAGTCCTTACCACATTTGAAAACACGGTCTGGCACAGTCTAAGCCTCTTCATCTGTATAGTTATTCTTATTGCATGAACTACGTATATTTGGTGTCTTTTATTATGATTAACTCCCTTGGAATGTAAGCTGTATGATGGTACAAGATTCTGTGTATTTTTCACTGTTTCTTAGCAATAAATAATACTTGACACACAGTAGGTGTTCACATGCTTTAATTACGGTGGTAGAGACTTGGAGACAGCTAACATCAACTAGTACATTATGGTCAGCCCCTCAAAATCCCTTCTAGATATTCAGTAAATTCAATCACTATTTATAGAAACAATTAACTCCTTAAGAAATACACAAAATATGTGATACCTTTACTATTTTTTAAAATTTTAAGTAGGTCCTTTTGTCAAGTAATTGGTCATTTAAAAGTTCTTGGAAAATACTGAAAGATAAAAAAGATGTCACCTGTATTCCCATGTTCTGGTATTTGAAATAATTGATATTTGTTATTTTCTTATACAGATATATATGCATGCATATGGGGGTACACACACATATATATATGTACATACATATATACATATATATATACATAAGTGTATGTGTTTGTATGTATATATTTATAAACCAATACTACAGGAATATAAATCATAAAAATATTTGATAGTACATACTTTATAATGCCATTAACTACCAAAAGCATTATAATGGTGTTATTACAATCCTTCAATACATGTAAATTTACTTAGGCAATCCTGTATTACTGGAATTTAAGTTATTCAAAGGTCCAACTCAAGTCCAGTATCTTTCATATAATTTTGTTAATCACCCAATTCCACCTTGACCTATTCTCCATTCAGAATCATTCATCACAGAATTCTCAGGATTAAAATGTCCCTGGCTAGGGAAAAAGTATGTATATGCTATTATACTTTATTGCATTTATAGAACCACTTGTGTTTCCTACATAGTAGGTTTACAATAAATATTTATGATTATGAAAATCATACAGAACTACCTCAACTTTCCTAGGAGCAAAGTTGCACACAGAATGAAGCTGAGCATTCTGTTTATTTTTCAGGAGGGGAAATGGCAGTTGTTTATACTTTGAGTCTTGTTGTTTTAAACCCTTCCTTTCTTTTTTTCCTGTTATCGTTTAAGAAATCCATTTGCTTTCAATGAGTGTTCCATTGCTGAAATTGTTCTCCATTATGGAAGAGCATTTGATTCTCTGGATGTCTGCGTTTGGGGTTTTGGTGTGGGAGTTCTATTACAGGTGTTATTGATCTGGGCTCCATTCCTTTCTCAGAGCTGCAGTCTACATCTGCCATCTGACTGTATGATGAGTATGTGCAGTAGTTTGTACTTTATTTCACTGGAAACAAATATGTGCATAGAAATTTTGCTGCTAGAAAAAGAATCTTTGAAAATTATTTTCTTGAAATGCATGAGGTTTTTAAAATTTGTTTTCTGTTTTTACTACGGCTGTAGGGAAGGGCAGAAAAACATACTTATATGGATGGAAAAGTCTTGAAAATTGACCATGTCAAAATCAAAACTCAAAGGGAAAGTTTCCAAAGAATAGGCTAATGTTAAGGATGAGTGCTTTTTAATAAACTTTAATATTCCTAAATGTTTTCATGATGGAGAATATTTTCAGTGTTAGGTATATTGTTTTAATTATCAGCAAGCACAATCTTCCAGTTTTATATACACTGGGGGAAAGACAGGCTCTTTAATAAATGGTGCTGAGAAACTTGACCATCCACAAGCATGAATGTTTCTAGATCCGTTATCTTTCACCATGTACTAAAGTCAAAATAGATCAAAGAACTAAATGTTAAAACAGAAACAATCTGCTAGAGGATGAAGTAGGTAAAACTCCTAAAGGTATAGGCAGAGACTTGACATTAGAGGAATTGTAAAGTAAAACAACACTGAAACTCCATCTTACAGCAAAAAAAAATGACCATCATGAGGAAATCAAATCATTAAAAAAATGCTAGCAGGGATACGAAGGTAAAAAAGGTACTTTTCTACAGGTATGTAAACTAACACAAGCACTATGGAACTCAGTGTGGTGGTTCTCAGAAATTAAAACTAGAGAGTTCATTTGACCCAGCTATTCCCCATCTAGGTATCTTCCACAAAAAGTTAAAACACATCATATGACAGAGATACATGAATTTCTCTGCTTGTGGCAGCTAAATTCATAATAGCTAAATTTTGGAAACAGTCTATGTCCATCAGCAGATGAATGGATAAAGAAACCAGGATATTTATATACAATGGAGTATTCCTCTGCTATGAAGAAAGAAACAATTCAGTTATTAGTAGGAAGATCGATACACCCTGAGATCATAATGTTGCATGGAATAAACAGACACACAGCTTAAATGCTGCATGGGTACTCTTATGTGAGTAACTCAAATTATAAATAAAGACCAAAATAAAAGATAGGTAATGGCAGGTACTAAGGTAGATCTTTCTCAAATGGGAAAAGATGAGGGAGAGAGAGGAAGGAAATGAGATGAATAAAGGAATTGGGGTGTGTGATGTATGCACTCCAACTACACACCAAGAATACAAACATTCTATACTGCATACAAGTACTATTAAAATTCAAAAAAAATTAAAGAAGTTAGTTTTCTACTTTCTAGAGTTTTCTACTCTACATAGGAGTCAGTAGTTGAGACTGAATTATTTCTGTCCCAATCTACTACCTCTATGATATGGTTAAATTAAGCATAGAGTCTTGGAAGTTTTTATTTCAAGTGCACTTAGCAATCATTTTCTTTGTTCTCTTGCTTTTGTTGATATGGAACCTGAAACCATAAGGTATTTGCTACAAATTGTTAAGACACTATCTTATCCTTTATTTTCCTCTTTCCCGTATTTGTCTTTTCTGATTTTCTCCAGTGGAGTTCTAAAAGGAGCCCAAATTTACACAAATAAATTCAACTCAGTCTAAGACAACATGTTGAATATTGACTTCTGTCCTATGAAATTTAAGGGAAACGGAATTATTTGAACAGGATGGTTACTTCCATCAAAGTACCAGCTGAGACTAAGAGATAGGCCTCACACTGCGTAGGTGCTCCCTGAATTAACAAAACGCATTGCTGGTGTTCCCTTTGGCCTAATTTAGCAAGGTGATGGCAAGTATCTGTTTAATATTTTTAATCAAGGTCGCATGCTGGCTAGTAATAGCGCTAGACTAAGAACCCAGAAAGTGTGACTCTGCAATCATCAGTGCCACAGAACTCTTGATCCCTGGAGACTGGGAGTGCAGTATGGCTTTGGGGAGACCTTGAGTGCTGGTTCTAAGAGGTGGGTGAGACAGAACCCACATTTTAGTCAGAACACCAGGTGTGCTGGGGAAACTGACGGCTGACAAACTCAGTGCTCGCATAATGTTGCCATGTATTTCCAACTTCAAATTATAACCATTCTACATTCTTGGAAGAAAAACTTGCAAGGAGTAGTATATAATTAAAAGTTCATCATAGTCATGTTTTTGAGAAGTTGTAAAAATTATTAAGGAACAATTTTCCCCAGAAAAGAGGATAACAAAGACCAGAATCAGCCTAGCATCCCCATAGGCCTTCATCCTAGCACTCAGGAGGCTGAGGCAGGAGGATGGCCAGGAGTTTAAGGCCAGCCTCGACGACACCACGAGTTCAAGACTAGCCTGCACTGTCAAGTGAGACACTGTCTCAAAAAGAAACAAACCAAACCAAACAAAAAAGACCAGAATCACTCTTTTTTTCTTTCACAACAAAATAATTCATTTGGTCAAAATGTTGCTGAATTCCTTCTAAAAGGCTTTTCTCCACTTTCTTTTATCTCATATCCTTGAGTCCCTTTGCTGTTTTATAAACACAATTCCATTGTGCTTCATCCTTTCGATATCCTTCTGATTTGCAAACCTGAGAAAATGCTTCCACTGCCCCAAGCATCGCTGCGCACAAAGAGTGCTTCTTCCAATTCCGCAGATCAGCTGTGAGGCTTGGAAGCTTCCTTTGTCATGCATCTTGGCATTTGTAAAAATGAGACCTATCTTGAACCCAGGTTTTTTGCAGTTATTCTTTTTGAGGAATTTCCTTAATACCTGACCCCATTGTGCCTTTTTCCAGGCAGCCTTAGGTGAGTAGGTTTCCCAGCATGTCCTTACCTCAGACCTCAGGCTGGGCCCCAAGTCTGGCTTTGAATTTGGTTCTGTCATTGTACATGACTCACAGCACTGGTTACTGGACTCTGTTGCCCACTAAATCAAACTCAAACTCCATCCACTGGCATTGAAGACTCAACAATCTGATCTGACCCAACTATCAGAAGCGATGTAATTCATCGCCCCTTCCTTTCCATCTCCCTGGCCTATGCTCCCCTAGCCCTAAAGCTTCCCTGGCAGACTCCCCTGAATCGGGAAGGCTCTTGCCAGAATCCTATCTTCACTTGTTTGAATTCTCTGTACTTTCCCAGACTAGATTTGAAAGTGCCATTCTTCCAGATTAGACCCAGAGATAAACTCTCACTTTCCAAAATATCATGACATTGAACACAACAGGGGAACGACACAGCCTGGGTTTCAATCCCTCTTCTCCCAGTGGCATGTCCAGGCCGGGCTCATTGCTCTAATTTCTGCGCTATGGGCAGAAAGCAGATAAGAGGTACAACGTCACAGAGTTAGTGGGATGGTAAGCGCAGTTTAATAAAATAAAAAGTGCCTGGCTTTTATACGTTTATATAATATTATATGATACATTTCTATGGTACTTTCTACAATAAACAATAAAACATTATATATATATATATATATATATATATATATATATATATAGTGCACGATACATGTCTTTTTTTAAGGATACCTGGCACTTTATATGGTGTTTTATAGTTTGCTAAACTTCCTTTATTTAAAAAATTTAATCTAAACAATTCTGTAACAAGAAAATTATCTTCATTGTAACAATTAAGAAAATAAAAAATAAATAAAACCAGGAGCTGAAGTGACTGCTCCAAAGATACACGACTAGTAAATATCAAACTCTCTGACACCACCTTTAACCCACTCTGCACAAGGGCACGACATTGGTAGAAGAGAAAGATTATGCTCACAATCCTTCTATTCCCTAGAGTATGTAGTTCTTTGTGATTACATATAAAATGAATTATTGCTCAAGGGAAAAACAGAACTTTTCCCAGAATGCCTGTGATACCTTTACTAATTTAACCAAAGGGAAAAAAAAACTACATCATGATGGATGTAGATTTACAAATCAAGTAGAAGTAGAATTTATAAAATTGTGAGAATGGGCATATATTAGTACTTAGTTTATTATACATATTTTAACAATACCAAGGGCACTTTAGATATTAGTTCGTCATCTCTGGGAAAATTCACATGACATCTAACTAGTGAAATAAATTAAATAGGTTTGTTTCTGGCATCTCCTATTTCAAGTCTTAGGCCTATAAAGCTTCCTCAATCCAGGCTCACAAATCAATGGTGACAAAAGACCTCTCCATAACAGGCCTTCAAAAACTACAGAGGGACACATAACATTTCTAACACTTGGGCTGGCTGCCAAAGGACAGAGAGTCTGGGTCAGAAGCTTGAATCCACACTCAAAATTCCGAATTAAGAACAAATGTTCAACAATGTTACATGCAGTCAAACTAGTTCCTTTTCCTTACTCATTCAACAAACTTCTACTAAGTCCGTACCTGTGCCCCATTCCATATCAGGCATTGGGGATGCTATAGTGAAGATTCACTAGTTGGATACTAGTATTCTTAACTCTGTATCTACAACGCCTTTGTGTGTGTGTGGGGTGTATGGTTGAACTGTGATTTTTAACAATGATTTGAATTTCTCCCCATTTTTAAGTTATGTATGCACAATTCACCTCTCCACCCTCTCATATGAAAGGCTCACCTACTTATCCATAAAGCATGTAAAGTGATTTTTGCATTATCTGTATTTTTCATTAAAATTCTTTTTACTTATATAACTGATGAATCATTCTGAGTGGTTTACTTTGTAAAAAATATGAGTCACCCATCAATCAAAAAGAAAGAGAATCCTGTGAAATAGTCAACAGTAAAAATGAAAGCCAGCAGGAAGCTGTGGCAGGGAGAAGGCAAGACTGATGGTACCCGAGACCAGCATTCCAGCGCCTCCAGGAAGCCAGACTTACAAATGACCACAGGTTCTGCTTATTTCCATGTATGACTATGGATAAAAATATAGTGCTTTCTAAAAAATAGCATGAGACTTCAAAGAACTTCCAATCTGTAGTTAAAAGACTGTGGTAGCAACAGACAGGGTAATAAACATAAACAAATTCACAGAAAGAAGGAAAGAAAAGAAAGGAAGGAAAGAAAGAGGAAGGGAGGGAGGGAGTAGGGAAGTGAGTCCACTTTGTTAACTTAGAGCAACCTGGAGACTAGTAGAGTGGATACAATGCCAAAGTTTTATTTGGTACGGGGTATCGAACTCTGGGTCCTGCACATGCTAGGCAAGTGCTCTGCCACTGAACTATCAGTCCAGTTATAACACCAGCTTCGCCTTGAACCCAGTACCTGCAGGAAGTTTTGTGTTCAATATAAATGGGATGTTACTAAAAATGATGGACTTATCATGCACTTTTCTAGGAGAGCATATTTTTGGTACCTAAGATAAATAAAGAACAATTGTTGACATTCCAAAAATAGTGAGCAAACATTTCTGCATTTCAGGAAAAAAAAATGATCTGAATTAGCAAAATAATGCAGGCCCTCAAGAAGTAAATTTCATAACTGGCCTCTTTTTTAAGCAAGGACACATATATGCATATACTCTTCATTTTGATGAATTTTCTGATATTATAATAATTATTGCCAAGTAGTCCGTGATAATGTGCTTGCCCTCTTTTAGGTGTATATACTTTAAATCATTACCTAAGCCCAGGTAAGAACTATATAATAACACTTTGTATGCAAATTTCTGGGTGGGTTTATAATTATAAATGATTAAACAACAGAAACCACAGAAACCAGTTCAGAGGCTTTTTAAAATTATCAATCTTGCCTGAGAGAGTCTTAAGGGAGCAAAAGCTGCTATAATCTGTAAATTTTACATTTTCTTAAATATATACACATATGTTATATAGACATATGTGTTTGATTTTGCAAGAGCTTTACCTGAAATTGTTAAAGTTTTATATAGGACTCATAAGCCCTTTAAAACATGAGTGAATAATATTATAGCTAGAAAGTTAAAGTATTATCCTAGGGCATGGGATATAGTTTAGTGGCATGATGCCCGTCTAACAAGTGTGACATCATGAGTTTGATCCTTGGTACAAAAAACAAAACAAAACAAAACAAAAAACAAAGAAAATCCTAAAATAATATAAAAAGTATCTTTCCAGATATCCAACACGTACAATGATCTGCCATGCATTTTCCTTACAGAATCCATGCCAAGCAAGTGTCTTTCATAGAATGAAAAAGTAAACTTCAGCTACTAAAACTTCGATGAGGTCTGATTCAACAGAGACAAATGCTTGCACATAATCACAGAGATGCCAAATCTTCAAATAGAGGCTCTAGCAATCGCTCCCCGTTGGCATGCTCAAGCAGTAATACTCCATCTAGAAGCTAAATCTCTTCCATTTCCTGAGCTTGACCCAAACGTGGCCGGAAACCACCAGAGGCAAAACACAGGTAGGCAAAGAGTAAGACGGAGCATCGCCTTGTGACATCTAGTGTCTACACCATTTGTGGGACAGCTCAGAGTCACACGTCCCTTTCAAGTAGCTGCAACACTGTCACGTGCTTGACCCAGAGAATCCCCGGATTTCTAATTGCCCTACTTTAACTCTTCTCCTTTACCATTCCAGGAGGCTGGGTCTAAGAATATTCTGTGAAACTAATAGCTTGAAGCTATCCTTGTGTTGTTTTTTGTCTAAATAACAAAAGCTACCTTACTTTAAAAAGTAAAAAATAAAAAAGGATCATGATGGCAGGCACTGAATTTCCACAAATAGCTGAAATGCTGCTGTAAATTGTTACATTGTCTAAAACCTTTTATTCCTTTGGCTTGCTGTCCCGTTCCAAGTAACTGGATACTGCGCGTCAACTTTCCTGGCTACTCTGCTGTTTATTAGTTCTTCCCATAAAGACCCAGCTCTCCACTCATTTCCACAGACTCCCACTTTGTTCTTTTCTTCACCAGTCAGAACAACTGGGGCCCTAAGAGTATGGATTATGTTCTAGCCTGGCTGAGTTAGGACATAAGCAAGATTATTAAAGTGAAAACTTTTAAAATCACATGTGGATTTTATGGACCTCATGCTGTCTACACAGAAGAAAGTCATCAGCCGACCGCTGTTCTGGGGATGTAACTCCTGCACCACAAGAGTGTGAAGAATCTGAAGGCTCCTCAGCTTCCTTTATTCCAGAAAGATCAAAACCCCTCACAAGAAGTTTGCTTTCTAATTTTAAAATACAACATAAAACAGAATGAATCATTCCAATTTAACAAGTTGTGATTATGTTGGAATCTGGTTTTATGACTAGATGGAAGTATTGATTGTAATGGTATATAAATTGATAAGCATTTTTAACAAAAATATGTAACCAAAAAAAGATAAATTCCTTCACGGTACGGAAAAAAAAGTTCAAAACATGTCTTTGGAGAAGGTGATTCAGTCACTAAAATTCTATTTAGTTGGTCAATGACCCCCATTTCCATATTATGGAAATTGCCCCAAACACTATAAACTTACACTTTCTGGAGAGACTAAAGAAAAGAAGGTTTGTATCACTTCTGTTTTAAAATTTTTCAATGACTTGTAAAATCATTTTTCTAGTGATGGGTATAGCACATTTGGCATATCTGAAGTTGTTGCTGTAGTGAAAATAAATTTTAAATGCAGGGATTCCATATGCTAATGTTTAGATAGTATTTACTGACTATAAAATATGTACCTTAAATATATATTTAAAATATATACTAACAAATACAGATTTTCAAGTTTTAATGTCAGCCCTAACATTCATGAGCTAAGCCTGTATCTGGAGTCTTTCTTTTAAATTTTCATTTTATAATTAATTTCTTCCTTCACATTTAACTAAAACATAAGGCCAGTTTATCACTGTGATATAAATTGGCTGCATACTTAAACAAATAATAAATCTCTCTTTTGGTTCCCTTTGTTTCTAATGCCTTTATTTGATTTTCAAAATAAGTCTCTTTGATAATTCAAAGATATTTACATGATAACTAGGGTTCAGAACACTACTAGTACTGATTACAAAATATATATTTATAGAGTTTAGGACCAAAATCTAATAATTGTTGTCCTCTTTTTAATCTAAAGTTTGTTTCTGCATCTTCCCTATCTTTGACCTCAGGAGATGGCTCTTAAGTACTACAGGTTAATCAAAGTGCGACATTAACACAGCACAGCTATTAATCTGGGCCAATCTGATTAAAAAGTGGCCGACATGTCATGGCTGGGGAGTAGGTTCTCTGTCCCACACTGGGCCTAAGCACACAGAAGCCCAGACATGCTCTGAGTCATCTTGCCACCACAAAGGAGAAAGCATATACCAAAGATTACAGAGTAATGTAGTCACAAAGATTTCATGATATGGCTCAGTCAATATTCAATTGTAGAGCACTGGAAAATTCTAGAGATATCAAATGCCCTTATTGCTCAGACCAATTATGTGAAAATTTCCATTACTTAAAGCTCACAGTACCCTAACAGATTCAGTATGCTAAAGGAATAATTCAGTAGAGAATTCAAATGAGTATATTTCAGATACCAGTCTCTTTCTTGTGGTCTAGTAGTCCAGTGAAGTACACATAATAAATTATAAGGTGTTAGTTTCAAAAAGGTCACTTTTAAGAAAATATTCTTCATAAACATGAGAAAGTGTAAAAATGTTCAGACAAAACAAATCTCATTAATGATGAAGATAGTAAAATGTCTAAAATGGAATTAAATCTAATTCTATGCACTGATCAAATTCAGTGAGTAGGGAAAAATATTTATTTATCCACAAATATTATACAATGAGTTCTAAAATGTTGTAAAATGTTAACCATAAAAATATTTTCTATGCCACATATCCCACAGAATTAATGGAAAAATAAAAGTTACAAGGAAGAATACTTTTCACGTAAGGAAATAACAGTCTCTAGCAAACAGTCCTGTAAAAACATTTTTTTCAAAGCTTAACTGACAATATGATCTTTTAGTAAGCATTTATGTCCAACCATGGCCACTCCTTAACTTCTGTAATGCTGTATATTCATGTAAAATGATGATAATAATGTCCCTTTTATGGAATGGTCAAAAGATCAGACAGCATAGAACACTCTAAGTAATTAAATATGGTTTGTCTTTTCATTTCAGAATTTTAATCAAAGGCACGTTTTCTGTTAAACATATACAGCAGACACCAACTCAAATGTCTTGGTTACTTTTCCCTTGTTGTTGAGACAAAGTATCTGACACCCAAAATGAAGGAAGTTTTATAGGTTTTGCAGGTTTCAGTCCATACTCAGCTGGCTCCAAGGCAGGGTGGCATGGCTGAGGGATAGCCATTCATGTCAGCTGAAAACAGCAAGAGTGAAAAGGCAAAAGAGATACATGTCTTCTTCCCTCCCTTATATTATATGCTGGCTCTGCCCCCTGAGAAGGTGCAGCACTCACACTATGAATCCCAGTGCTATGCAATGAACCAATCACAAATGTTAGATTCAGCTGCCTCCATGACTGTGTGAGGTTTGGGCCCCACCTAGACACAAACTGTAACAACATAAACACAGGTAAAACACACACATATAGCATGTATTCTTAAGCACACACACACACAACTCACACACATACATATTTTTCTCATGTGATAAAAGTAAAGGGACCAAGAACACAAACTGGTTTTTGGCCTCTATCACTCATTTTCTCCCATCTGCATAGTTTTCCTTCCATTTCTGTCCTACATTAGCAAGAATTTTTAAAGGGAACCTTGATTAATCAATCACATTTTTTCCTCCAAATTCTTGTATTGGCTATGACACTTATGACTTCCTACATTACTAGTTGCTTCAAGAGGTATGTTTATATAGTTACTACGAACAATAATTCTGACTTATGTGGACTAGTCATATTATTTTGTAAAATCACTAATATATTTCTAACATCTCCATATAAATTCTACATTAAAACTTTGGCCATATTTTACATGTATTTTACACATTACAAATCCTGATAATTCTTAGCCACATATATTTCTTTGATTGTAAATATTTGTTATAATATTATTTACTATGATAATAACATGAATTTGATTAGCATTAGACTTTTGGTAGATAAATTTTTAAAATTATGAGCTGGCTTAGGCATAAAATTCAGTTATGAAAGATGTTCACATGATGAACTGGTGGTAGTCTAGGCCAATATTCAGGTGTTTCCAGAGTAGTCTTACAAAGATGCAGATCTTTCAAGTAGAAATTGTACTAAAATTGACAATATGTAATTGTCAGTTGTTGGGCAACGTATCTTTTATTTAAATCTCACAGTACCATGACCTCCCCAACTCCATTGTTACTGGTACTGCTCAAGATCTCAAGATAAGCAGCAGAATTTCTGGGAAAGGGAAGGAGCTAGGAAAGGGAAGACTATAGAAGCAGAAAAAGATTTTGTTCTATTGGAAAAATCTATTGACTCCTATAAAAACATAACCAGAAATTCTTTCTAGGTACCACCATTTAACAATGCAAACCAACTAGACTCAAATAATCACTTCAACCTCAGACAATGAATTTACTCAGCTTCCATTTCCATACGAATGCTGTTCGTCTTATTATTGTCATACTTCCTCTATAGCTCTGTAAAAAGCAATAATTAACAGGCAAAATGTATTCCTAAAATCCAATTCACTCACCTACCACGCGCTCATGTTTTCCATGTATTTATTTTTTTAAGCAGGTCTCTATGACGTGATACAAAATGGTCAACCCTTCTATAACTAATTACTTCTCTAATTTAACACACAATTCTGTAACCAAATTAAGGTATTTGCATCTGTTTCATTTTAGACCGCTGGAAATATTAACAGATATTAATTTTATCATTGTCAATGAAAATGTGAAATATTATGAGATTTGATTAAGATAAAACCCTAAAGAAATGAGCAGTATTCAGGGGTAGGGGGGTTCCAAGCCAATAAATAATCCAGCGTGATATAAATTGACTACTTCTAATCCAGAAAAGGCGGCTCATGAAAAGTTACATTATTACTATCTGAGTAATATAAGCAGATACATTATTACACTTGTCATTGCCACAGCCACAACTACAGCAAGTTTCTTCTTTTTTTAATGTAATCTTCAGCTTACTTAGACCATCATTTACCTATTAGAATTCAGTGGAAAATAGATCTTTCTTATGCTCAGTTTCCTTATCTGTGAAATGGGGGGAGGGCAGATAATAATTACCTAATGCGCTCGGGTAGTCTGTGGTTCAACTAATCAGAAGTTGTAACGCCTGATAAAGCTCCAATGGTATTAGACCTCTGCACAGCCTGCACTCACTGGCCAAGTTGTCCGCCAGCTGCTTAAACACAGCAGCTCTTAATAAGCAGGAGAAAAATCAGCTAAACGCATGTGAAGAGCTGATTGGAGGGAATCGCATGGAAGGAGTCTTTCACAACTCATGAATTTGTTAACCTTGCTGTTAAAAGTAAGAAGTGGTTTCACTGAGGAATGACGCTGCCTTTATTCTGGAAAGGTGAAACTGTAAAGCATACAAGCTTGGAACTCAGGGGAAGAAAATACTCCATGGACTGCACTAGAAGTGCCTTTGAATCAAGCTTGACTTTTTTTCCTCTATTATTCTCTTTGTTCCACTGATAGGAATCAGATGATGCATACAAATAAAAGGAGAAACACCAGGTTGTCACTGCAGAGTTCCCATGGAGGAAAAGAGGTTCTATGCACTATGGATTGTGTTTTCAGGCTTCAGTCTGACCAAGACAGAGAGAAGGTCAAATCCCAAGAATGGCTGTCCACTCAGACAATTGGTATCTTTGAATCTTTTCACATCATCAGCCTAAATTATGATGCTTCACTACTCATATTGTCACTTCCTCTGCTTCTTGCTACAGTCCCCATGTTTGAATCCCATTCATAAACCATCTTTACAGCACTATTCACGTTTCCTAGGTTCCTGATCTTTGTTTGACAATAAAATTTCATCTGTTTTTTCCCTAGATTCTCAGGCTTTGTCATCTACTCCTTTATTCCAATTCTGTATGCTTATTCCAGTTGTATGGTATGAATTAAAAACCATTTGTGCTTTTCTTACCCATGTATGTACCTCAACTCAAATTAACTTTCAGTAATATGATATTTTTCTTTTAAAAAGAAAGACATGTTCTTTGGCTTCATTTCCAGGACTACTATTATTAATTCTAGAAATAACAGCTAAAATTTGTTAATTGCGTACTCTGGATTAGAAACTTTACATCTGCTTCCGTACGCTAATTAATCTAATCTGCACAGCAACACTCTAAGGTAACAGCTACAGTTACATACATCTTCCTATAGATGAGGAAACTCAGGAGTAAAAAATCTGCCCAAAGATACGCAGCCAATATGGAAAGTTGGAATTAAACCCAGGACATCTGGCTCGAGTCTGTTCTCTCCACCACTCCATCCCTGCTGCTATGTGGCTCTGAGTTTCTCACCGTCTTCTTCTTGGTACTTATTGCAGACCCGACCAGAGGCCACTATGTCACCACGGGACAGAAGCGCATGGACAGATGTGTATGTGGGTCCTGTACAAAGCCAACAGTCCTCTATTGTTAAACACCCATGTCCTCCATTGTAGTACAGATGCCTTCTGAGGGTACAGTTCCAAGTTGCTCTCCAAGTACAGTCAATCCCTGACTTACAAAGGAGTTCCATTTCAAAAGAAGGTTCATAAATTGAATTTGTCTGCAAGTCTAAGAAAGTGAATCTTATCCATCACTGAAACAAATATACAATGTGCGTTGCTCTGTGCTTCCCAGCAGTTCCTCCACGTTATCACTGCTTTTGCTCTTGCTTCTGGACGCCTTGGCTCTGACCAATATACCACTGTGCCCTGTCACAGTATGCAGTAAGCACTCAGCAGTGTGACTGCTGACGTCTGGCAGACACGTGAGTTCACACCTATGAGTGTTGGTAATTCCAACTCTGCTGGTATCAGTGAAAATTAACAATCTGAATGTTCTAAAATTCACTTTACGTTGGGATGATTTCCAGTCACCAGATCCATTTTACCGACTGCCATCACTATGTTAATTTTGAAGAGGACAGTACCACAGTACATGGTAGGGAAAATATTTTATTAAATAACTAAGACAACTAATAAAAAGCAAACCTTAGTATCACAGCAAAAAACCATTATTTTTCAAATACTCATGATATTATTTCTATTTTCTTAATGGATAGCTTTCTTATAAAATAGCAAACAACAAAAATATATGACTGGGCCACTCACTCAGGACCCCTTCTGTCTCTCACTAGCTATTCCTGGTGACTACCACCCGATTTCCCATTCCATTTCCCAATAAATTTTCCTGCTCTTAACCTTCATTGCTCCTTAGAATTCATTCTTTCAATTTGGGAACCATGAACTCAGCGTGTGTGACATCTAGCATTTCCCGTCTCACCCTGGAGGTCCCACTGAAATCCTAGGAAGGAGGTGAAAGTTTCCTTGTTTCATGGCACCTGTAAAAATATTTCAACTGGATTCTGGATCGTGACTCACATGGGTAAAAATATATGACCCAATTATCTACATGTTCAAATAAGTAAGAGTTCCATTTTAATATCATTGAAATAAAACATTAATTTGTGGCAAATAACCAAAATGATCTGGTCTACATTGAATACTACACCACTCTGGGACACTTCACCAGATCCCTGGGAACCTCTAATCAACAAGCTGAATGCTGGGACTACTAGAAAAATTGGTAAAGTAGTTTCAGGAGAAACTAATTGTTATGACAACCTCACAGGTCATAATCAGAAAATAAAATCTTGGATATTCTGCCACCTTCTCAAAGACCAGAAGTGACATTTAGAGAAACTATTGTTTAAGCTATGCTTTCCTCCTGATATTTAAAATTTTAATGGAGATCACAGCTACTATAAGAATATGAATTTGTATTATATTACTTTTCAAAATCACAGAGATAATTTTACCAAAAGTCATTTTAACTTTCTAATCTACATATGAAATTGATAATCATATATACAAGCATTAATTATGACACTTTATATATATGTATATATCAACTTGTAACTAGAACATAACTCAGGTGACATTTTACTTTAGTACCAAATAAGTACAGGTCTCCTCTAAAGGACACACACACACATACACACACACACACACACACACACACATATATATATATATATATATATCCTTTTCAATATTATAAAATATAATTATATGGGGCTGGCGGTTTAGCTCCGCAGCACAAGAACCTCCTTGGCAAGTGCGAGGTCCTGATTTAGATGCCAAGTACATATATATATATTATAGATATAATATATATATTATATAATTTATATATAATATATAATTTATATATAAATAATATATAATTTATATATAATATATAAATCATGTATATAATTTATATATAATATATATAACTTATACATAATATATAAATTACATATATAGTATATAATTTATATATAATATGTAATATATATATAAATTATAATTTTATATATTTATAATTTTATATATTGTATAATTTATATATGTATATAAAATTTATATATATAATCATATTCATTTCTTTTGAACAGGAGCTCCAGCTTTTGGGTAAGTGGGAGGCAAATCTGAATATTAATCATAGATATTGTTTATCTGTATGCTTAAAACTTGGCATCTTTATATTTGAACAGATTTTCTGATTCAATTTCTTTTTATTACTTTTTTAAACAAGTATCAAAGATCTCATGAACTAGGTATGTTTCAAATATAAATAAGTGTAAAAGTAATAAAGCTTTAAAAATAATAAAGCATGCTGTAAAAATAATAAAGCTTTCTAGAGAATAGATCAATACTTAGAAAACTGCTGTTACAATCTATTTTAATGGGAATATTAATATAATCCTAAGAACAACTAAAAATAGATTCTTCTTCTTTACATCTTCGGTTCTCCTTTTCCCTATTTTTTGTCTTATTACAAGATCAAATTATGCTTCATAGTGCAAATATCAAATCAATCATTATAAAAGCAAAGAGCTGTATTGCACCCATCTGTCAAAACCCAAAGTAAATATGGCAAAACTGAAAGAGTAAAAACCAAAACAAACCGGTGGGAAGCAAAAGAAAAAAAGCAATTCTGCCAGGTTTGCCAGGGATTTAGCTCAGTGGCACAAGTGCCTGCCCGGCAAGTACGAGGTCCTGAGTTCAATCCCTGACACACACACACACACACACACACACACACACACACAAAAGACCAGGAATTAGCTCAGCCACATGAGCGCCTCCCTGGAGAGTACCAGGTCGTGAGTTTGATCCCCCCTACCCAAAAAAACAAAAACAACAGCAAAAAAAGCAGTTTCACAGAAAATACACTACCTGGTCATTTTTGTGGGGCAAGGGGATTGTTAGGCATCTCCTCAAAATACGTGGTGCACTGCCTAGCGCTAATCTTCTGTCAGTGTGTCCTCCTTAGTCCTTTCAACTATGTAGTTTTTAAAAGTATGCAATGCACTGACAGTCTGCACCCCCAGGAATTCCATATTTGGCAAATGAGAGTTAGGAAGTATTATTAACTTGTGGGAGAAAGGAAAAAAGGTTTTAGAAGATCAAGGAAAAAAAATCCCACATACCAACTCTAGAATGATATTTTCCAGCCTTTAGTTGATTTCATTGGCATGTGTAGTTTTCTCTTTCCGTATAGCTGAAGTTTCAGCAATACACTTCCCAAGTCCCCTCGTGAAGTCAGGGTCTTTGTAACCTTGTGCTTGGTTTATGGAGAGTGCAGACTATATTTGCCATCACAAATCAATTACCTGATATGCCTTTTCTTAATAAAAAAGAAAGAAAAAAAGAAAGAAGTCCAGACCCATTTTTCATAGTGACCTAGTTATATCAACTGCATAATTCTCATTTATTTAAACTTTATTACAGAATGACATATGCCAATAGAGCTGCACTATCTAACCCAACAGCTTCAAGTAATAGCAAGGTCATTCACTATAAAGATGTCCTGTGTGTGTGTGTGTATGCACGTGTGCACACAAGCTTGGTAAGGCCAAGGAATGATTTTAGGGGACCCAAATCTGGGAGTGAAAAACTTATCTATGCTAATTTTTCTTCACCCAGTAGCCTGTTGTACAGTGTTGGATTAGACAAATAAAATAACACATTTTCAAGGTATTGTCACTTGTACACGGTGGCAATCAACTTCATAGATAACTGTGTAAGTATTCCCAATCTAAGAGAGTAGCTGGTACAATGATTCTCAGTCTCTTTGCATTTCTGTAGCGTGGAACAGAGTACGGAACACTTTTCTACTCCCCAGTAGAGCTGAGTTGGAAATGTAACCCAGAAAATAACAAGCACTGTGATCTTGAACATACAACATGTTTTAGCCCACAGTAAATTGTGGACATAATATGTACTTTAAAGATTTTAGTGGAATTGTTAGAAATTTTATCTCCATGAGTAGCACAATGCAGGTACTCAGGAAATGTTTTCTTTCATCATTTCCCTTTTCTCAAGATATATTTTTTATTACATGGGATTTATTTTCACATGAGCATTTAAATACATTCAATCTAAGAAATATTTTTATGGATTCATCAAAGTCCTATATGAACTTGGAAGCCATGTCTGTTTTCAGAAAGCTTATGGCCTAATTTGAAAGGGGAAAATAAGACATAATACATAATTAATCATCCAATGGAAATTTTTGCTCCTCAAATTTAGGACAAATCTGCTCATTTTCTTTGAAAGTTCAGTTTCCTGCCTAGCCAGAGCATTCTTAAAGGAAGTAATACAAAGCATGTTAGCAGGACAGAGGAAGTTAAGGAAATGGAGCAGATAAGAGAAATAACCTACTTAAGTAAAATGACTTAGTGTCCCCTTACCATGCCAAGTGTACACCTTATTCTGAGGTCAGGAAAATCTCAGTTTATCTCCCCAAACAAGAAATGATGTTAGTCATGCATGACCAATGTAGAACAGTCTTAAACCCAGCTAATTTTAATAATTTGCTTTCTTCTTTATATTGAAAGAAAGTATGATTGTTTTTCTTTTTTGGTATATATCAAAATAATTATAAAAATAGCACTTACTTTAAAAATATCCTTTAATATGCCACTGTTTTCAGTCAATAACATGTTTTTTCTAACTTTGCATGTTCTTCATCATTATCATTGTTAGAGCTGGTAATTTGTGGCATCCTATTGATACCACAGTTCACTGAAATTTCTAGATGTGCATTTAGCTTGTTTCCACTTTGGGCTGCAATGAATTTCTTTTAAATTGATTACAAGATTTTCTTAGGACCAATTTCTAGCAATATGATGTGAGGTCAAATTGCATGAATATTTTAAACTTGGTACACCAGAAAATATAATCATTACTATTTACTATTTGGATACTGTTTTTGAATAAAAATATTTTCATGTAAATTTTTAAGTTTTAGAATGATTTACAGTAACTGTGAAAAATTATTATAATTTGTAATAAGAATTTAACCAATCAAAACAACATATGTTAAATGAATTTTGATATGCAAATATTCCAGATATTCTTTTATCAAAAAAGGCTAGGTCAAGTTTTTACAATACTGTATGGCATAATAAAATTCTTCCAACTCAGTTACTAATAAGATAACAATGTTATTGTTATGGATTAAAAACTGATGGTCAACACCAGCTAAATTAAATCAGCATGGTGCTAAGAGGGCCTCAGATGGCCCACCTGAGGAAAGCCACCAGCATAAATAGAGATATGGAGAAGATGAAAGAGGCCTTGTGGGTTTTTCTAAGTGTTGCTGTTTGAGCCCTTGGTTGTCCTGGAGGAGCTCGTCATGACTAGCTTCCCCACTGTGAGTTTGACCACTGCCATCAGAGGAGCTCAGGACCTAGTTGGTGACAGTGGCCATGGTTCACTTTGCGGGAGCTCTGGTCCTTGTATCGAGCATCACTTCCTGACTCTGAAGGGGAAGATGCGTGCCATTTAATCTCCAGGAGAAACTCCTCACACTGGCTTTCTGGCATGTACTCAGTTGTTCTTATTGTCAGAGGAGCTTGGGACCTCCATGTTGCTGAGGAAGGCTGTGGTGCTTTTCAGGACAGCCCTGTTGTTATTGCGAGCGTGACTTCTTGGCTCTAGTGTAGAACCCTCAACCTACCAGCACAGCACTTTCACCCCGCTGGCATAGACTTTCTAGCTTTCACTGCTGACCTTTGGGCCTTCCTAGCACAGATCTGTAAAAAAAGACTGGTGTGAATTCTTTTGTGGGTTCTAGACTTGCAGTTGTACTTGTGGGAGGTATTGTCACGGGCTCTAGATTTTCATCTGGACTCATGCAGGACATTGCTGTGGGATCCAGGCCCTTGGCTGAGTATTCTGGGTCTTTGGTGTTGTGGACAGATTTCCTGCACTATCCGGTGTTAACTCGGGATGACCATCATAAAATAATAATATAAATTCTGTGTCCTGATTCTAATTGTTTTCTGCACAACCCCTGACTACAACAGAAATATTTATTTTTGTCCTTAAATTCTGTTATTTTCTATGAATTCTTGATTTGAGAAAATTCTCCAAGAATATGACAACCTGAAAGATGCATGTTCTCAGCTTTCTTGCATAATAAATATCAGAAAAACACTAAAGTATAGTGTGCTACTGTCTCTTATTATTCACCTCATGATTCATTTAAGAATTATGAAATGTATTTTTTTCTTTTTAAATGTTTATATTGTAAATTAATGATGAGTAAAAAAAAACCTCCTGGGATTATAAAATATTAAATTGTTTCAAGATAGGAGAAAAACAATATTATTAAAATCCCATAATATATTTTAGATTTATAAAAGGGTCCAGTGGCCTACATGATAATTAAAAATTGGAATAAATTTTACTCTTATTTTTTAAAAGTAGTATAATTTATTTATGTCCTTTGGAAGAGTTCCAAAAACAAAGTTCTCTACATATCTTACATTGGTTTTCAAAAGACATGAAAATCTATAGTTGTATCCATGAGACAAACATCATTTAAGAGAGATAGTTTTGCTACAAATCTATGTTTCAGTGAATATTTTAAAAAAGAAAATTAAAAATAATTGTAAATGTATTACTATATGTCATGTGTGTAAATACCTGCAGATGAAATTTAAAATTACATTTCATTGACATGTTAAATCCAAAGAAAGGGGATTTATTATTCCCACATTCCCAGATCCAAAGAGACTGCTTTTCCTTCTGCAAAATTCACATCATAATTAAATTACAGCAAGAATTTGAAATCATTAGTATTTTATATTCTCCAAAATTGAGGCTTTCTCATGTAAATTAGTGTCTTAACTGACTTGGTCCATTTGAGCTACTATCACAGGCCACCTGAGACTGAGTAATTTATAAATACTGTAAATGTATCACTCAGTTCTGCAGGCTGGAATGACCAAGATTAAGGGAGGAATTGACTCTGTACCTCCTCCAAAGGATGTCTAATATATGTCTTCACATGGCACAGAGCCAAACAAACTCCTTGAAGTCCTTTTTACAAAGGCACTCATCCCATTTAAGGGTAGGGAGCCCATGATCTAATCAACTTCCTGATATTATGACAGGATATTAGTTTTCAACATATTTATTTTGGAGAAAATTAAACATTAAATCCATAGCAGTTAATATTTATGAAATATATTTGCATAAATAAGACTCTACCCAAGCCACTATCATAAGATATATTAATAGAAGATCTGAGATTATGGAAAAATGCAATTAGAGAAATATTGCATTCGCCAGTGACCTCTTAAAAGATAAGTACGTGAGGTTTCTATGTATTTGAAAGCACAAGGATAAAAAATACCAGCGGGCCTGTTGGAAGCCAGTTTCCTGTGAAACAATATGCTTTTGCATTTTCCTGAGGTTTTAAGTCAGAACAAGTCACAGGAGTTTTTACCCCATGGTTTGCAATTATGGCAAACAATGCCTCTGCAGTGTACCATGCTGCCTGTTGCCTCTCAAAAACCTGGTGACAATGGCCTTCTCCACGGGCCACACATCAAAGGACGCACAGCAGCAGTGGTTGTCTGGCTTAGCACACTTCTCTAACTTGTGTTGCTTTACAAAAGAAAAATGATTGCTAATAAGTTTAAAGTTGTGATAGCTTCCCCACTGGGAAAAGCAAGATTTTAATCATGTGAAATCAGGAAGTGCTTACAAGTTGCCACAATGCCTCACATTTCTTCAGCAATTTGCTCTAAAAGCCATATCCCCTAATTTAGATCTTAAGTGCATGAAAGCTATAAATGTGTATTTCCATAGTCGTATAGGAAAGGAAATGTTCTAACTCCTCCTACATCTCTTTCTTCATGTGGGCCAAAGTCCTGGTAACATTATCAGGAAAGGAGCGCTCAGCAGGAGTGGGCAAATGGAGAAAGATGTAGAGACAGTCTCCAACATAGCCACCTCTGCCTGCTAATGTAGCTCAACTCTTGTTTCCATTCACCCAAGTTCAGCTGGAGGACGACTCTGATTACATGAGTTCATGAAAACTGGGAGCAACCAAATTTTTAGGGTAATACATTCAAACAACCAGCAAATCAGTGGCTCCACTTTAAAATTAATTTAGCTGAGTAACATAAGAAGAGCACAGAAGGTTCCACCATTTATAAGGTAGTGCCTGCTGCCACTCTCAGTCCTCCCTTTGTAGGTGGCGTAGGCATCCCTGCTCCATGGAGTCTGGACTTGTCCACATGATTGGTGTTGATCACTGGAATATGAGTAGCAATGACAGTTTGTCACTTTAGACTTGTAGTCAGGGGCTGTGCAGAGAACAATTAGAATCAGGACATGGAGTTTATAATACTATTTTTATGATGGTCATTCTGAGTTAACACAAGAAAATGTAGGAAATCTACTCACGACACTAAAGACATAGAATATTTAGCCAAGGGCCTGAATCCCACAGCAATGTCCTACATGAGTCCAGAGGAAGACCCAGAGCTCATGACGATGCCTCCCACGAGTCCAGCTGGAGGTCTAGAACCCCACAAGAAGTACTCACGCCAGTCTCTTTTATGGATCCGTGCTGGAAAGGCCCAAAGGTCAGCGGTGGAAATTAGGAAGTCTATGGCAGCAGGGTGAAGGAGCTGTGCTGGTAGGTTAAGGGTTCTATGCTGGACCCAAGAAGTGACACTCACAACAAACACCAGGGCTGTCCTGAAAAGCACCACAGCCATCCTCAGCGACACGGAGGCCCTGAGCTCCGACGACACAAGCACAGTTGAGTACGTGCCAGGAAGCCAGCATAAGGAGTTCATCCTGGAGACCAAGCTGCACACATCTCCCCCTTTTTCCCCCATCCCCCAGCCAGGAAGCAGTGCTCCATATGAGGACCAGAGCTTCTCCAGGAGAACCTAACGGCTCAAACAGCAACATGTAGGAGAACCCACAATGCCTCAACACCTCAACGGACCTCAATGCATTACTCTACACATTAATGCCCAGCTTCTCCTTCTCCACATCTCCACTTATGCTGGCAACTTTCCTCAGGTGAAACATCTACGCTCAGCAGCATGGAGATGTAATCTAGCTGGCATTAAATTGACCACTGGTTTTTAACCTATAACAAGACTCAACGCATCAGTAAATAGAAAATTCATTTGCTTCTTCATTGGAAGAGAATGATCCTGTAGCCACTGGTCCCAAGTGCAAATTCAGATGAAGCAATCTCAATTTATTTAGTGGTACAATGAACATAAGCAGTGGACCCCAAAATTCACAGGGGTTACATTTCTAGATCACCTGCAAATTATGAAAAACCAGCCTAAGATATAGTCAGAAAAATGCTTTTAAATGCCTATATTTATAGCTTAAACCATAAACATGCTATGTCTCCCACAATTAAGTAATTTAATAAACTACTGTTAATAAAGACGTTGAAGTGCAGGGCATTTTCCTGGCATTTTAGGAATTTTAGATCTTGAAGAAGAACAAAACTATTACAAACTGTGCTATGTTACAGTTAAATCTTTAAAACAACCCAAATGTTCATCAACTGAGGAATGGATAAAAAAGATGTGGTATTTTTATACAACGGAGTGCTACTATTCAGCTATAATTTGAGGCTTTTGTAGATGCAACTGGATGCATGGATGGCTGAAACTAGAAACCATAGTCATAAGTGGAATAAATCAGACTCACATATGTAAACATGATATTGATTCCCTAGTGTAAAAAACTGATAGAATAGATGAGATCCAAAAGGTACAACAGATATTGTAAGGGTGAAAGAATCTGCTGAAAAGGAAAGAACAACTGGGATGGGGAAAAAGAAAAAGGAAGTGAGTATGTACACAATTAAGTTAGGTATCTTATGTACGTATTGTACTAATTCCATTCATTCGATTCATTCACGGAAAGAAACTGTGAGTGCTTATATAGTTTGATCTGTCTTGCACACCTGGATCTTGAATCTGAGTAACTATTTCAGAGACAACAATATGTTATATAGCGACAATTGTCAATTGCCTATAACTTGTTTTGAAATCCTGTCATTTTTCTTTGGTTTTGATCTCTTTAAAATAAAAAAGAAAACGAGAACACAAAGCTGAGAACGCTTGAGGTAGCTACAGGGTGAACAGCAGCTGCTATGGTGGGAATGCTGGTGCATCTGTTGGAGATGGGTGGGCCAGTAGCCAATCAGCAGCAAGGAGAACTGACTAACGCTCTCGGATTGGCTACTTGCAAACCTGCCCCCACCCCCCAAAAATCGCCGAGGACATTGCGGGTTTCCACAGCTAGGTTCTAAGAAAAATTCGGTGAATAACTGACACTGTGAAGGACTTCACAGAGGTATCCTGCAGTAGTATCAATCTCAGATTACTACTATGAGAAATAAATACAAAAACAGACTTAAAATTCTTAGCCCAGTGTTTCCTACACAGTAAGCATTCACTAAGTTTTAATTGCTATATAGTTGCTTTTTATTAACCTATACCTTAATTACTAATGTAAAATCATAGCATAGGTTGCCATTAAGGGTCTCAATAGGAAATGGGAAGTGAAAGTAGGAAAATGAAATGGGATCATTTTCTGATAGGATGTCATGGGCCAGCATCACCAAAAAATTTCCTTCCACCCTTAATTGAAGATTTTTCATCTAAAAATGCTACAGAAAGACAGAATCATAATCACTTCACTTATTAATTGTAGTGCTGAGAAGGGCTTTTATATGTGACTGAATATGAACCCTTTCACATGGATATTCAAAATCTAACTGATGGAATTGTGTCTAAATTATATGCTAAAACTCCTTTCTAGGTAGATTTTTTAAAGAAAAATTTTGATGACTGTGTGCTATAGTTAGATCTAAAATGTTTCACGAAATTCACATGAGTTCAGAGACAGAACAGTGACTGGATCACAGGAGCACTGTAGTCATCAATGGATTGAATTCACAGTTAACTCTGAGGAATTGGGTGCCTGTCAGAGGATGCGGATCAGTGGAGGCCTGAACTAGAAGTGTACATTGTTGTCTTCAGTCCCCTCCTCTCTCTCTGCTTCTGGCTCCCATGGGTTGAGCAAAGGTCTTCCATGGGGCTCTTCCTCCATGCCATGTATGCCTTAGAACCAATGAACTATGGACTGATCCCTCTGAAATCATGAGTCAAAATTTACTGCTTATCATTTGGTTACAAGGATAAGGTATTTGGTCCCAATACATCGAATGTCTTAGTTTTCTATTTCTTTTCAGTAATAATATTTTCCATTTTGACAGGAATTAGAGGCATCAGTACTGATCCCAAAGGGAAAAATTAAAATTCATATTGCCAAGTACAACCAGACATTGTTTAGTTTAAATCACAATACAGTGCAATGCACATAGTGGCAGGATTATGTGAAATGATTCTTAGTCTACTGGAAAGGATTGTTAATAAAATAAAAGTTTTCACTAAAGTTCTTCGATGTTCTTAATGAAATCACACTTTATATATAAGTATCCTTTACTATCATATTGTTCACAAAATCATCTATTTCAAAATCAATCATCATTTCAGTATCTTTGTCAGGTTCAGCTCAGTGTGTCACCTGTGTACACGTCTAACTCTGACAAGTGAGCAAATGTGCACCTCAGTGTGCCTGCCCCACACAGCATTCATCTTGATAAGAAACAAGCTCATAAGATATTTACTCTACAGACAATTAATCCAAATTGTGTTTTATGCATATCTTACTATTTCATTAAGCCATTACTAAGAACTCACAAAGCCCTGGTTTTGTCAGTGTAGAGGGACAAGGTATGTGCTCAGGCAGAACTTGGAAGAAACAGATAATGCAAAAGTAAATAAATGGATAAAAAACTTCAGCGTGATGCAGAAGGTTAAGACAGAATAGTGTGAGAGAGAACAGCTGGATTATACTGCAGGGTCAGGGAAAACATCTCTCTCAGGAGTTGAGATTTAAGCTGAGCTCCAAATGACCGGCAGCTAGCTAGTAACAACACAGGGCGCTTTGCATTCCTGGTTTAAATGGGAATTTGAGACTTCTACTCATCTTGCAATTGCTTTTAAAGCTACTTAATTGAATTCTAATTTTTATTTTCAGAGACTGTAGGGCATCGTACTTTGAGATGTTGAATCAAGATTTTATTGAAATACATTTTAATTCATAGGTTGAGTTCTGTCACCCTCAAAAAGTTAATGAATGTCTTAAATCCCATCAACAAAATAATCTGCCATTAACTTGTAGGGGACAGAGAAAATAGTGGGCTTTCAGTGTATCTAGTTATTAATAACTACCTGTTATTTATTTAAATCCCTTTGTTTGGATCTTGGATTAAAATAATTTAAACCTACATTTATCTTCAAGATAAAAGATGATCCCTGGATAATATGTGATTATTCTCTAAGACAAATTCTTTCTTAGCCATCTTTAGAAGTGGAAATGATTATGTTGTGCATAAATAATATTTTCTCTGAAGAACTTCATCATCCCTTTAGATTTATTATTTTTAATTACTTTAAACCAACATAATCCTCAACCCATTTTAGTGTTGTAAAGGGAAGTCAGCCTTGTCTTCCATGGTAAAAAGTAAACTGAGGCACTGGGAAATTTATTTTTTTTTAACTTACGACCTTGCACTTCCAGGCAGGTGCTTATGCTGCTGATCTAAATCCCAGGTCCTATTTACTTATTCTTTACAACTCTACTGCCCATATGTTAATGGTCTCAAAAACTCTGGACAAAATGTAAATAGTTATCTCCCTGCAATCAAAAGGCTAGATATCTGAGAAACACATTTATTTTAAATAATAAAATTATCCTTTTTAAAAATTTTTGGTACCAGGTATTGAATTCATCACCTCATGCTTGCCAGGCAGGCACTGTGCCACTGAGCTATATTCCCAGCCCAAATTATCCATTTTTATAAAACCCTTCATTACTTTTATTATTATTAATATTATTCATCATCTATAGCCTGTATTTCATTGTTTCAAAAAGTTTGGACTAAATGTTTTGCTCTGTTTCTAAGGCCAAAAGCACATATGTTTGAGAAACATATTGATATTTATTTAGATAATAAAACTGTCCATTTTCATAAAACATTTCACTATTTTAATCCAGTGGTTCCATGAAATGTGTGAATCTTCCATTCTTCTAACAAGTCATTATTGTGTATCTCCATTTACTAGAGATTTCTGGCACTCAGAATCCAAAGGAGGACCAAATGTGAGCTTTCCTGACAAGAAGTCACTAATTCTTTAGTATCATTAGTTAAAACACACAGAATTTACTTCACTTGTGAAGAATCACTTTATTATATTATAAATTAGCCTTAAACCTCACACAGGATGCTTCTTCAATCCACATTTGCTGACTGATAAAACTTCAGTATGCAGATATAATCAGAGTAAGACAACTATAACACGAAGCTTTGTTGTATATGGAGAAAAGTACCACTCTAAAGTTGGATAGAAAATTAAATTTTGCATCTTTAAAATCAACTCTCACAATGATCCCTCTCCATACTTTCGGCTGGGTCCTTAGCTTAGGAATTTAGAGCCTCCTCCCTGATTATCAACTTCTTCTAAATCTCTCATCTTGTATAAGTCAACACCACCTTCCATGTTCACAAAACTACCTTCTTGTGTGTCATCCTTATATTTCTTCCCTATTGTTAGAGCTTGAAAGTTTTAGATGCTCACAGAAGTTCACTGCCTCCATCTCCTCAATGTCCCACAACTAAGCTCAAATAACCTTCCAGTTTCACAGAAAGCCCCCTGCTGTGTGGTTTTATGCCTCAGCCACTTGATGCTTCTTCTTGGAAAGCTTTTCTCTTCACACATGCATTCATAACAAGACCTCATCTACTCAATACAGCTTTTACCGAATCCCACTTCTCCATATGGATAAGTATGGATTTCCTCCTCAGTGACCCAATAAAATTTAATACATATTTAAATAACAGCCCCCAGACTCCAGTCTACTTTTAAAAGTATACACAGATCTATCAATTCCTGGTGGACTATAATCCACTGCAGGTTTAGAATGTTTGCACTTTTTTAATTACAAATGGGTAATCTGATATTCAAAGCAAATATATTCAGTGACTATTTATAAGACACCCTATAGGTCTTACTGGAAATAAAAATACATGTGAAATATGAAGGCAGCCTTTTTCTCAAATCTCCAGATACTGTATTTATGTCCATCATCCTCTCAGAAGCGTAGCAATACTTGGCTTCCAGCATAGGGCTGGGTTATCTGGGACTTCATGTTTATGATCCTGCTTCCCCACTGATAAAAACTACCTGAACGAGACCAAAGTTACTTAACTCTAAACCTCATTATTCTCATCTGTAAAATGGGAATTATGGCAGCACATATCTTGCAACACTGCTACAAGGATTAAATGCAAACACAGACATGATGTTTAGGGCACCGTCTGACACATATTAAAAGATCAGTAAAGGCACATATTTGATATAACTAGTAGACTTCCTGTCAGTCAACTGAATTAAAAAGAAGTGTTTCAGTGGCTCCCAGAAGCAGAAAATACAGTATGTAATAGGCTATCATAATTCATTAATTCTCTTTCACTTTTAGAATCACTCTTTCTCTACTCCTTCCTTTCGTTTTTCCTTCATCTATATCTTCATCTGCACTTGCAAATTTTTGTTTAATTTTTAATTGACACATAAAATTGTACATATTTCTTTGGTACTATGTATTATTTCAATACATTTAATGTTCAAAGTAAGGTAGGAATATCTAACCCCTCAAACATCTATTATCTCTTTGCAAGAAAACAGTAGCCTTTCTTCTAGCTGTTTGGAAGTATCCAGTGCACAGTTGTTATTTATAGTTACCCTCGTATGCAATAGTATATTAATTGCAATGGTCTTTCTCAGTGCAGTCATTCCATGTTGCATCATCCCATCCAGTCTTAATTCAAGCCATTTGGTAAAAGAAGAGGCAAGGAACATTCTCTTTCTTATCCCTACCATGTACAGTGTCTGGAAGACATTAGGCTGGTCAGCTTAGAACTAGTCACAGTGGTTTACAGGGAAGATTATTACAACTTGTCCAGCTTAGGTCACATGGTCAGCCTTTCATTCAGGAATAGAGGGTGGTTACCAGAAGAGGGAAGAAGACAGAAAGGGCAGATACAAACCACAGCTATTACATTGCCCTTCTGAATATTTGGTCTTAGCAAAACTAAGCTTGTTTTGATTTTTTTCTTTTAAATAATACTCTCTAAAGAAGTGGTGTCTAGGGTGAAGTATGGGGACCACCACTACTCAGTAGTACTCCTGCCATAATACGGACCAAAGACACACTACCTCACGGTGTACTCTGGCCACCCGCGCTGGTCAGAGATTTAGTTTGCATTCTTATTGTTGCCTAATGTCATAACTTGTTACCTGTTTCAGTGGTGTCTAAAACTGGTTTGTTTTCCAGATGGAAATCCAAAATATAAGGCTCTGAGTACAACTGTTTCTGTAACATGATCTCACACAGCACCAGTGTGGAACATGAAAGCAAAAGGAGAAAAGAGAAGCAGACCAGCAAGTAAAGAATAGTTCTTTGATGTTTTTTTTTTTTCTTGTAGGCATCAGGGACTTGAATCCAATGAAAACCTCTGTGTGATAATCTTGGAGAGCTGTTGCTCCCAAAGACTAAAAAAATTAGAAACAGTTATCCTTGAATATTCATTTGTCAGTGGGCAGGCCAGTTCCAGGTTATGCTCCAGTATTTCCTAATATTCCCCCACAAGGGATGAAAGAAAAACTTCCCAACCAAAAATCAAAGGAATTTGCAGGAAAAATCAATATGAAGTTGGTAAGATATAAGGAAGAATGGGCTGGGCCACTGAGTCTTCTTTGTTTTCTTGTTGTGTTTATTAGCCTGTGTTCCGTCCCGTCGAATAACCTTTCTTAATGACCATCCTGTCCCTGATCCCTATTTATGTTTCAAACTTCCTTACTATTCATTGTTTATACTATGTTGCTTTCTTCTTGAAGGTCACTATCTTATTCTTGACTAAGATGCATGACTCTTGACTTCCTTATTTTTGATCATAAAACTGTATCTGAACTACTATATGCTTCCACGACAGTAACAGAGTATATCTACTTGTGATGGCTGACCTTGTTACTCCCAGGCATTCAACTGCCTACTCCATCAACACTGTCTCACACAAACACAGTCCCTGTCATCAGGGAATTCACTGACTTCTGGAGAATATAGCGTGAGCAAACAAATTATGCCCCAACTTTGAGATCTCTATAGGAAGCCTTCCCTTATACCTTGAATCACACTGGGGCAACACTCCTAGGTTATGCAACCAGTTTAGCTTCTCCTCTCAGAATACTTATTACCCTTTTTTATTTTCATATTTTAGTAAGTTTTGTTGAGACATATACTTCACATAACTTTCTGTGTTCATGTTAGCTTTTAGTATACTATATTAGTAGAATTCTGTATCAATTGTCAGAATCTAATTTACAATACTCTTATCACCCTGAAGAAACTCCCCCCCCCAAAATAAACCAGTTACAGACACCTCAGGAATTCAATATAATTTTTTTTCCATGAATTTGCCTTTTCAAGATATTTTATATGAAGAGAATCACAGAAGTTGTGGTTGACATCTGCATTCTTTCACTCAGCACCAGCACAAGGCTCACCATGCTGCGGCATGAATTCCTACTCCATGCCCTGCATTCCTGAATAGCACTCCACTGTAAGATGGCACATCACACGTTATTCGGGTATTTGTATGCTCATGGAAATCTGGGTTGTTTCCACACTTAGGGTACTCATCTATGAAGAGTGATGCACAAGTTTTTGCATAAACCACGTTTTCAGTTATTCAAGAGTATGTGTCAAGAAATAGAAGTGGTGGAACTTAAGGAAACTGAGCGTAACATTCTGAGAAGCCATTGGTTCCCAAACAGCTGAACAATTTTGCACTTCCACCAACAATGCACAAGAGTTCCAATTATGTGTATTCTCACAGACATTGCTCTGTCCATACTATTTTATCAATCCTAGTGGTTATGAAGAGCTCTCTCGTTGTAGTTTTTCACTGCATTTTTCAATGACTAATGGTATCGGGCATTTTTTTCATGAGATTATGGACAACTGACATATATTTTTTTCAGATATTTTTCCATTTGTAAACTGCGTTGTTTCCTTTGTCTTGTTGAGTTTTACAATAGCTCATACTTTTTAGGTACAAGTTCTTCATCAGACATACAATATTCAAATTTTGTTTTTATTTTGTGGAGCCTGTCCTTTCACTTACTTGATGTTGTCTTTTGGACATTAGTGGCTTCATTTTAATGAAGTTCAATTTAACTATACATTAGGTTTTATTGTTGCCATAATAAATTACTATAAACTCAACTGCTTAAATCAACACAAAATGATACTATTTTTCAAGATATTCCTGGGTTTTTGGAAACACTGTGTTACTTTTGAATGTTCCAGACTCTCTTTTCTTGCTTATCAACTTATAGAAGCTGCGTATCTTTATTGGCTTGTAGCTTCAGTGCATTGTACCTAGTGTTGCAAATTCGTTTTTCTCTTTTGAATCTCTCTTAACTCTTTTTTCTCTTCTTATAAAACCTGATTACAACTTCATTACATGGGGGATTGACTCTTCATGTTGAGATAAATCTGAAAAGTCCCTGTTAACAGTATGTACAATAACTACAGATTTTGGAAAAGAAAATATGGATATCTTTGTGACAGTTATTCTGCTTACTATAATCTACTCTTTCTTTCACCCACAGGATTTTTGGTGTTATTTCTAAGAAATGATAGCCTAACCTAAAATCATGAATATACAGAACTATGTTTTCTCTAAGAGTTTTATAGTTTTAGTCTTTATACCCAAATCTCCAATTTATTTGGCTTATTTCATATTAGTTGTTGTAGGGGATAGGAGAGAGATCTACCTTCACCCTTCTGCATGTGCCTGTCAAGTTGCCCCAAAACCATCTGTTGGGGACCAGGTATGGAAGGGTTAACCTGCTGACCACAGAGCTCTGAAGACCAGATGACATCCATCCCAGCCAAGGCAATCCTAGGACAGGGGCTCTCACTCCAATTCTTAAGACTGCAGCTGTCTCCATCTGGCTCCTGCTGCAAATGTCAGCCTTAGAGACAGGCTGCTTCTCATAATTGGCAAAATGTACTGCTTGGAGAAGTCTCTCATCTAAACTTCCCAAGGTCCTGCTCAGTTTCCCACTCTTACTCAGCCATCCCTTCCTTTGATACATATGAAACTTGATACATATGGGTGTTCCTGAGAAATTGTGGTCTTAGATCTTAAAGAGAGTTCCACCTTCCCGAATTCCCGCAAATCATATTACTTGTCTCTTTTATTTCTTCACCATAGCTTGTTTTAGAGGTCGGGCACTTGATCTTTCCTGATAACCCTTCGTTCAAAAGAATATTTTCCCCATATAATTGTTCCATAACCCTTATTACAAAATTCTGTCAAAATTAATGTAGAATATGCAAGTTTACTATTAAGACATATACTGTCATTCCATGTCCAAGATCATATCACATTGTTTTAGCTTTGTACAAAGTCTTGGTATTAGGTAGTATGAGTCCTCCAAATCTGTTCATTTTCCAAGACTGTTTAAACTATTCTTGGTCCCTTGAATTTCCCTTTGAGTTTTTGAATCTGTCAATTTCTAGAGAAAAAAGAAGACAGTGGTGTTTTAAAAAAGCATTGTACTGAATCTGTAGAACAATTATAAATTTTGCAATTCATGAACATGAGACATCTTTTGATCTATTTTAGTCTTTACTTTCCTCCAAAGATATTTTGTAGTACTCAGTACACCACTATTCACTCCTCTGGGAGATTTATTCCTAAAGATATTTCGATGGCTTTATAAATGGAGTCACTGTCTTAGCTTCATTTTGGATTCTTCATTGTCAGTATAGAAGCATGATTTACTTTCTTGTGCAAGGATATTCTGCCACCTTGTAGAATCAGTTTATTGTGCGTGTGTGTTTGTGTTTGTGTGTGTGTGTGTGTGTGTGTGTGTCTTCGTGGGGAAGTATGTTCATATAAAAAAGCCATTTCATAGTTAAACAGATTTCTTTCTTTCTTTCTTTCAAATATAGATATTCTTTTAGCTCCATTTGCTGGATAGAATAGGATGAGTTAAAGTTAAACAAGGTAAGATACATTCCCCAAAGATTAAAAAGTGTGAGCAAAGACATGACCCATGATTATAGATACTAAGTGTAACTGAATTTCTTTACAGAACAGAGAAAATGGAGGTATGCCCTCATTTTAGTTACTTAAATCACTAAAATACAAAGAAGAGAACACAGATCCATTAAACCATAAAATATTCATAAGCACTTATCACAGCACAGCTGTAATAATACTGCATTGAATGATATTTTCTAACATATTACCTCACTGTCTCAAGCTGGGACAAGGAAAGTTTTCCATTGACTTCACAAAGTAATATTTTTAAAATATGGTGACTAATCAACCAATAATGATGCATTGTTGGGGAAAAATTTCCATTTAACCCAATTACATCCTAAATTTGGAACAAAATAGGGCATCTCATCCTAACACTGTCAATAAAAAGAATTTTAATAATCATAAGAAATGGCTTTATTCAATAGAATCATACTAAATTGTCACAGTTTTACAAAAAAGATATTTTTAAATTTGTCTTTAAGGCACAGGAAAACAGCTAAGCTCCGATGTGATGATCCCCACATTTGATTGCTGGGGCTGGATATACGCCACCCATGCCCTCAGACTTATTTGCTGAAGTTTTCCAGGAATCAAACAATTTAAAAAGCTCAGTGCTATGCAAAGGCAGCAGTTTACTTAAGGCTCTGCTTGATTATTTGTGAGTTTAGTCGCTGCAGAGAATGTCCTAAAGAGAGATCTTGCCAATGACTTGTATATAATATACATTTAGATGTACTTACAGCAAAACTAATGAAATTATAAATGCATGAGAATTTTTAAATAAAACTGAAAAGTTATTCCAGGTAAAACAATCGTGTACTTTTTCATTCAGAAAGGTATTCGTATTCAGTGTGCACTGGGGGAAACAGACAAAATATAGTTAACTCCTATATTAAGGATTGCTCCTTTATTAAGGGATTCACATGGGAGAGGACTAATTATCAGATTAGGTAGCTATGCTCTTAAAAAGGTGAAGAGATGGAATCAATTTAATTCTCTATTTTACCTTATTCTCTCCTATACCTTTGCAATAGCTTCCCAGTTTTGATGACCGATTCCTTTCTGATTTTATTATAAACTATGAGAAAAGGTCCTGTCTTAAAAGCCTGTGAGCGCAGTCAACATTCCCTTGAAAGGACTGATTATTCTAAAGATTCCTCTGCAATACTCATGAAGTTAGTTTCAATTGACAGGCATAAGTCAACAGAAACACAAAGTTTTGGTTTAAACAACAGAGTCTCAGTCATTTCTATGAAACAACTCTTCAGGATCATGTTCTTCGCTGACCATATTTTCCCCGTGTTTCCAGGACTCACATACAACCATGCTCACTGCTTAAACAAAGTTATGGCTAACTGTGTAGATACAATGGGACAGAGCTGCTCCCCACTTGGGCCAGTTCTGGCCATGAGGTTCCACGTATCTCATAAGGTCGTAAGCTAAAATTCATTGATTTCTACTGTGTCTAGACCGGTGCTCCGTGCTGAGGGTTGAGTAGAACAAAACAGCAGCTGTTTCTCAAGTGGAAACACCCCTTGCTTCTCACAACTGACAACTTCCTTTCAAGGTCTAGCTAAATCCACACACAATCACAAATCCCAGTGTTACATACATATTACCTTCTAAAACAAAGCCCATAAGTTAAGTTTTCCTCCATCATTAAAAATGACTAGTGGAAAGTTATGCAGTATTGTACAGGTCTGTTGATTTTAGGCATACCAAGTGCCTACTGTAAGTTCCAAGTCAATCCATTTAATACCTTAAGCCATGCTGATTCCCAGAAACACAGAAAAATACAACAACCTGCATACTCTGAGGAATAAGAAGAATAGCACCCCACAGTTTTTCCTACTATATTTTTAGTTGACTCCAAGTGAAGAATTCAAAGACATGACAACATAATGAAGGCAATGACATTAATTATACTCTCTGAAGAAGCCACCTTCAGCTATGCATCTTAAATGTTTATCACCTGAAATGCGTCACTGAGCTGTGCCCACGCTAGGCAAAAACATATGGGCATACAGTGATCTCTGCCCCTTGACTCAACTTCCCAACATGACCCGCTAACTTCCAAAGTCCTCACTGAAGAGATGGTCAGACTGCATGACATATACTGCATCTCTTCTGTTGACTCAATCCTAACTTTATTATCATCACTTCCTGATTCAAATGAGCCAAAGGAAAAGAATGTACTTTATATGATTTCATCTGCATAAAATTTGAGAATTCACAAAATGAATCTATGAGGGCAAAAAGAAGACGTGTTGTTGTGTGACTGGGATTTGAGGACCGACTATAATGGAAAGCTACGTAGTTTGGGGAAATAATGGAAGTAGTCCTCATTTTGATTGTGGGATAATCAGGTATGTACAATTCTCAATTCTTACTCATGTGAATATATATATATATATATATATATATATATATCATGTTAACTATGCAGCAATAAAATTTATTTCATGCTTAGAAGAATCTCCAAAGGCATCCAATTTTGTGCTCATAATTTTATAGAGAACAATAGACTTACAAGAGAATTAACATAATTTAAGGAACTGATACCCCTAAGAATTGAAACCTGAAAATGGTTAACAGTTTAGCTCGTCATCTTCGGCTTAGTCATCTGGAAAGTCAATTTTAGCGGCTTGTGCGTTTATTTACAATTCTCCAAGACGTTCTGCTGTTTAGTGAAGTTTGTTTCGACTGCCATCCAGCTCCACTGTCAGCATCATCTCTCCAATCTGTCCCTTTTTAGAAAACCCATTCTGCTCTCTGCCTGTGTAGGGGGGGTCACTCTATTACAAACACATAGAAACTGTACTTTTCTCTTTTCCTCTCCTCTTCATACTCCTACCAAAAATTACTACCCATATCATTAACATATAAATAATTCTTAAACATGTAATACTTCCCAGGCAATCTGCAAAGTGGAATAGTTTATTTAATCTTCAGAAGATTTACCTATACCAATATTTTGTAGTTCCCCATTATACAGATGGCAAAAATTAGTGCTGTAGAAATTAGGTAAGTTCTAAAACTTAGTAACTCATAGAATCCTGGTTCAGGTCCAGATCAGTTGATATCCATAAACAATCAGTTCTAGTAGCTAAGTCAATTCTATGTGGAACCTTGCTTGCATTAAGCGGTAGCTAAACACAGGATTCGGGCTCATGTGTTTTGATACAATACATTGCAACACTGAGACCACACACTTAAAATCCCCTCAAATCCATCTTCCCACAGGAGACAAGCATAAAGAAGTCTGCTCAACTAGTCCTGAGGCACTTTTATTACAGAAGAATGTAACATCATAAAAATGTCCTCTTTAAAGTTAAAATATGTAGATAATAATCAAGAAAAATCTAAGAGAACCATCAATATAAATATAGGAAGGTTATTTTTCACATGTTTATCAAGATCGTGTTTTGACATTCAAGAAATTACATCTATGAAGTAGTCTTTTTTAAATAAACTGAATACTTTTAATTAAAGGAATTATTATTTTTTACATAAAACTAAAGTCAGTTGGGAAAATATCCTAAGTGAAATTTCCCTACAATCTTTTTTTTTCCCCTAACAAGTTCAACACTCTATTCCAGAAGTGAGAATAATAATGGTGGTAATTTATACAAATATCAGTTCTCTAGTCTTTGGTACATTGGAATTCATTATGTTTCCTCATCTTTCATTTTGTATCTCAGAAAATTAAAAAATTGAAAATGAATTCATTTCCATTTTCAAGAGATAGTTTGTCAACACACATAGAACAAGTTAGTCATCTGAGTCACATTGATCTGTGCTCAACAACCTTCTGCTAATCATCAACATTAATACAACAGCCTGAAAACACCTATACATGTCTTTCCTAGAATCAATGGCTGTCATTAAACAAACGTTCAATTAAAATTTATTATAGGTAGGGTTAAATTTGTTAAAAAGACCTGGACACACACATAGAGCCTAACTTACCACCTCCAAATATAATCATCAAAACCCTGAGAAAGGGCAAATATTGACTGAGTAGAGCAATAAAGAGTATGTAAAGTTTATCAAGAAAAGTCGGCACCAAATAAAGAAATAAACACACAGGGTGGCTTAATGCCAAATTTTAAAAAAAGCTGCTAAAGGCACAAGAAAAGACATGCAACATCACTAGGCGCTAGGGAAATACAAATAACCACAGTGAAAGTACATTACATGTAGGTACAAACATGTCTAAATGAAACTCACCAGGCTCTACATTATTTATAAATAAAAATGCTTGGAAAAGGAACCACAATGAAATATGCATTCACACTGTCTTACCTACTGTAACGGTTAGAATAAAAATTACACAGAGCCATGCACAGTGGTCCACACAGTGGTCCTGCACTAGGGGAGGCTGAGGCAGGAAGACTGAAAACTCAACTAGTCTGGACAACATAGCAACTAAGAAAGACACTGTTTCAAAGCAGAAATTAAAACAAGACTAGGAATGTAACTCCGTGAGAAGATTCTTCAATCCCCAGAAAGAAAATAAAAGAAAAAGGAAGAAAGAAAATAACAATCATTGGTAAACATGCTGAAAAATCATGGCCTCTGTGCACTGTTAATGAAAATATAAAATCTTGAAGTTGCTATGGAAAACAGTTTGGTAATCTTTCAAAATATTAAAAACAGAACTACTCTATGACCCAGTTATATCTAAAACAACTGAAAGCAGAAATTCAAACAGATATTAACTATTGGGGACCACGAATTCACAATCGCTAATTTTGCATATTTCCCGAAGGGAAAATGGAGGCTTTGGATTACGTTATTACCCTTTTAAGACTTCCGATTAACTCTTAGAATGGGCCATCCTCTCCCACTCACTAAGACTGAGCTAAGATTATTAAAATGAAAAAGAACACACCAGTGAATGACTTCTTGGTATAAAGTCATCTTTACCTTCTTGAGTCATCTCAGGACTATTTGTTGTCTGCAGTGTCATTGACCTCTGAATCTTCCACTAGCCCCTCCTAGCTCTGCACACATCCATTGCACTGTACACCCCCAATAAACAGTGGCTGCTCTGGAGTATCTGGGTCTTTGTTTATTCTGAGGCACTGACCTGCCGGCCTCCCATCATGCATTACTAAATTTGTCTGTTTCTTATTTTATCCTTCACCACACCCCTCATACAGGCAGTTGAGGATCTTGATCAGGCCCCTAGTAATTAGCATATCAGTGTTCATGGCCACAGTAATCATAAGAGTCAAAATGCACCAACAAAAAGTGCCAGTGGGAGATGAATGGATAAAGCAAAGGTTGTATTTTCATACAATAAAGTATTATTCAGCTATAAAGAATGCACTTTGCATAGACAACACAACATGGATAGATCTTAAAAATATATTTATGAAATAGTCCAAAAGTAAAAGTACAGATATTATATAGTTCCACTTAGAAGAGTTACCCACAATAGGCAAATTCAAAATAGAATAAAATAAGCAGGAATTAGAAGAAAAAGAAAGGGGAGATAATGTTTAACGGGTACTGGATGGTGAAGATAATTTTAAAAGTTTTGGGTATTGATATGATTGTTATACAACATTCAGAATACATTTGATACCACTACCATTTTTATATTTATAAATGATCAAAACCATAAACAGTATGTTATGTATATTTCAGCACAATAAAAATAAGAGAGCTTCAAGCATCTCTAGAGTCTTTCCCACCTAAATACTGTTCAAATTCTTTCTCTTTGAAACAAGAACTGGGAAAACTGCTCTTAGGTTTATTGCAAAGAAGGGTGTTAAGACAAAATGCAAGTGAGTAGAAAGAATCTGAGTCCAAATTGTGAACCTGGGGTGTCACCCTGAGACAGTCTCCTTGTCTATTTGTTTCTCACCAGTTTATTTTATCTCCCGAACTGGAAAATAAGAGCATTTTGGGAAGGCGTTATGGCAGTCCTCTGCTTGTATGCCTCACAATATCATTATGCACAATTAGGATAACCCATAATTGAGTCAATCATCTTAACTTGGAAGGAATCTGTCAAGCTGCTGCATCGGAAACGTAACTAGACAGACAATCTGGTGGCAGGAAAGAATGAAGTCAGTGGGAAAGTATGGCAAGTGCTGGACGTTTTCCATTTTATTCAAATGGCAGCAAATCAGATAAGGATAATTACTGAAATATACTTAGACACACACAAAAAGAGAATACACAAAGCTCAAAGCATTTACACACAGCTGAGGATTTTCCTGCATTCAATATTTTATCTTTCAAGTAGTAGAAAGTAGCATGTGCTTGGAAAGAGTCACCGGTTCTTCATTGAACCTCATCAACGAAGTTACCGCTAACCAAAGAACTAGAGTTTAAGCTATTGATTTTCTTTGCCTCTGTCTCCCCACCTGTAATATATGGTGAGGATTTGTGGTACAAATTTTATTAATTTAGAACTGGAATAATTTTTTTAAATGCACTCATCATCACTGTCTTTTGCAGATAAATTAGGCCAGGACAGTGTTAATTACTTTCTCAAAGTCACCTCTCCAGTTAATGCTAAAGCCTGCCTGGGATTAAAGTCCGCTGATGGATTATTTTGTGTCATGATAACCTTAACTCGCTGCATTTTGAAACAAAGAATTTAAACTATGAATATCAAGATTTAGTACAGATTTAGGTAGATGATCCATTGTATACCCTACAGATCCTCAGTAATATCATTGTCTCAGAGGGAAAAGAAGAACCTACTTACTTGTCATCTTATAGTGTAAAGAATAGAGAACTTTTAATTTAGACAGGCTGGGAAATTGGATCTCTGTGAAGTGTGGACATCCAGCCTGCATGACTTCCATGGCCCTGCTCCTCCTTCACATCGTGTACACTTACCCCAGCAAGATATTTTAATAGTTGACCTAATTCTTACTGAATTAATGGTCACATAGTTACTCCTGGATATAACAAAAAGTTTGCGCCCACTTTCTTTGGGTTTCTCAAAGAGACTTTCCTTTCTAGTAGCAGGTTTCTAAGATCACAAAAACGCACTTAAATTCATATGTCCTCAGCATGCCAGGGACCTGTTATCCACATACTAATAAACAACATCAGAGATACGGGTCTACTTGTCAGATCACAAAAAAAGCAGAGATTTAAATCAGTGTAAATCCATCATCACTGCTAAAAGGCAGCCTTCAATTAAGTATCTACCTAAAAATGGAATAAAAGTCATTTTCAGACATTGGAAAAAGTTGTGAGTGAGCAACTGTTCCCCAACATAACGGGCAACTTCAACAAGAATTTTAAATTTAGTGATACGAAAATTATACACTATTAGTAGCACTTTGTTACAACATGCAGAGAGCTATGAGCCACAAAATATCTTTGAAAAGTCTGTAGGCCATAGAGCTTTAAAAAGTATTAATACAAGTCCGTCTTCACAGAGTACAGAACTGATGAACACTTGATACCAAGTCAAACGGGATTATACAACATCTTCATTTCACAAATATTTTGAGCACCAACTGTATATTGCTGCATTGCATACTTCCCTTTGCTCTGTATAATAAAGCCTTAGTTGCTGTCATCATCCAGGTAAGTCAGGCAGGAGGCATGAAGAAAGTAGTGAAGGTCTCTTGTGTCTATAAAAAGTAAGTAGGAGACAGTGTTTGCAACAAGTATTATTACAGGGAAACAGCATCAATTCATTTGGGGTTACAGGCCAGAAAGACTTTTGTGCCAGAAACTAACACTTTTGTGACTTTCTATGGCCTCTGCGTGCTGAATGTAGAAGGAAAAAAATGTTCAAGAATTGCATTACAAAGGGCAGTTATTTTTTTAGGAGAGGACAAAGTATAGAGAGCAAGAATTGAATATACGACCTTGAAACTATAAAAGATATTTACATGTAAACTATTTTGAATTATTAGCCTAGGGATAAACCAGCTGCAGTAATTTTCTTTTCCATTAGTCAACATTCTTCCTTTCAAACAACAATGACTCTGGTTTCAGGCGCTGGAGACGAGGTCGAGGTCAACTCTACCAGTGAATGGAGCTCCGATGCGTTAGGCCGTTGTATGTATAGCTCTGGGAATGAAAGCAGCCCTCTGTATGTATAGAATTGTACGAGGGCTTATTTTTAATCAAATTTGAACATGTTTCAAATACAAGGAATATTCCTTCATGTGTACAAATTTTTTTGAAGAAATGTGTTCTCTCCTTCAGCTTTGGAGTTTTGGTTTAGATTTATTTTCCTGTGGTCACTCTATACTATTTTAGACATGACCACCACGGGAAATGTACTCATTCAGCATGAGAAAGAATCTTACAATCTGGCTATGTAATTATCTGGGGAATGACCTCTCAGAACCTTGGAACCCATGTCTGAACTGAAAGTATTTTTAAAATAAGAGCCACATATTTTGCTTCAATCCTATACCATCAAGTTGGTATTTCTATGCAATGATCACGTTAAACAACTAACCACTTGACAGTCCCAACCATGAAGGTGCCCTAGGAGTGCCAATCATTCTGAAACATGAAAAGATAGGGTAGACCAGTAGGCCCAGCACAGATGAAGCGCATCACAAGTACTCATTAGTGCCTGTTTCTATATCAGCAAATGCCAAGAGAGATAAGCGGCATTAAGTCTGATCAGATGAATCACTCATTAAAACAGGAGAATAATTTCATTTTATTTTTAGAAGTTGTTTACAGAGCTCTGAAATACTATAAAATAAAAACAATTTCAATTGCTCTCAAATCAGGGGGAAAAAGAGAACATCTAAGACTTCTTTGCTTACTAGGTTAAAATCTGCATATGTTTAGTTTCCTATCTTGTCTCTGTGGATAACTACCTCCAACAAAGACTAATCTAAACAGGAATTTCTCATTGCCTCTCTGAGAAATAAGAGTGAAAGGAGAAAGATGTTCAACTTTTTCCACCAGATCTTCAATGATAGGAAAACACCATCAATTTAACCTGTAGCATACAAACACGATGAAAGAGCTTGGTGAAAATTCACCTGCATAACAACCCTGCTTCTTTTTTTTCAAGGCTCAGAGACTGGAAAATAGGCAGTGCTGGGTAAAAGTGGCTCGGCTGTGTGGAAGATTAAGATGAATGCTGAATGACACTTCTGAACGTTGTTCTGATCAAATGTGTCAAGAGTCCAGAAAAGATGCTTTGTAAGTCTGAAGGCTTGAAGTTAATAATAAGAAGTGAAACAACATGAAAGAGACCACGCATCAGAATTCTACCCAGTGATGGCTCAAAAAAAGCCCTAAGAAAATGCTTGTCTTCACAAGTTCATCTAGCCAGGTTGGGAATTTAGACCTATGACTCTACCTCTTTGCAATCTACTTCAAGAGAAACTGGAACTATAGATCTCTAAGCAACAACACTGCCTGCCAAAGTACACAGATTTACAGTATTTTTACTCTTATTACCTTCAATAATTTAAATAAAAGGACGCAATTTTTCCAATGTCTCACTGCTAATTGATTTTGCTTTTACAATCCTGTTCTAGCCATTAAAGAAAACATCAGATCTCATTTGAATGTTTTATTAGACAAATGCATCAGTCTGTACCATTCCACATAGAGAAGTGTTAGTCCAAAGCACCAGCATGCATCCTCAGATTAAGTACAGTAGATATAAAAACCATCACTGTTCAAGGAGTTGGGTCAAAAAGATTACTATTTGATGTTACACTGAAAATCATTTCCATGACAGGTCATTCTTCTGAACTAAGGAGAGAGCTACATTTTGCACTGTGTTGACTAGCAAATGCTTTTCTTTTGTCCTATGACCAGCTAAAATTAGAATGTGGATTTATTTCCAGTTCATTCACTCACTCATCCCAATCACTTTCTCTGTCTGCCTCTCTTGCTCCTCTCCCTCCTTCTCCTCTATGTTCTTCACTTTCTTCTTCTGACCAATGTCTGTAGTCTCAATTCTAGAAGATTCTACTGAACATATATGTGACTAGATGACATTCCCTAAACCAAATCAGCATAAAAATGGAAGGATTGATGGCAATCTTCACTTTGGCATTTCAAGTGTCACTTTTCTTACCTTCTTCCTTACCTCCTCCTCCTCTTTTCCTTTCACCACCCTCACCCTCTGCTCCTTCTGGCTCTGTCATTTTGAGTGTTACCCAAATCGTTCAGATTGAAAGTCACATCATTCTTTGCAGCCCCTCCCACTGAAAAGAGGAATTTATTACCCAATTAGCTGCATCTGGAAAAGCCTTATGACATTCAGTGGAAATAGCAGCTTACAATTTTCAAGAAGGCCTCATTCCCACCATATTGTTACCATGAAATGCTTGAAAGAATCCTGATCTGCTCCTTGAGGCTAAATGACCACATTAATAGAAGTTCTGCCAAGCCAGCCGACACACTTGCTGAAGTGTCTTCAAGAGAAAATGCAAGGAAGTGCTGAGGGTATTGCTCAGTGTTATAAGTGCCTCCCTGGTAAGCACAAGGTTCTGAGTTCAACTTCTAGTACAAAAAGAAAAAGAGAGAGAGAGAAGAATGCAGGGAAAACCAAGTGATGTTCAGCATCACCTACAAAATAACTAGTAGTAAGTCATAATTGAGCAACTACACTTGGGCATGGTTTGTTATAAAGACGCACACAACTGATACACTCAACTTTCAATCTCCCACTTTCTTCCCCTCTTCCTCACTTTTTTCTATGCATTTTTAAATGTCTTGTGAATGTCATTTCTTTTGCCACACAACACAACTTGGAATTGCCTCTCTTCTATCAAAACCAATAATTTGAAAACAAAGCTAAATTTTGATATGGGACTAACAAAATAATTTTTAAATGGCAGCTATTGAAAGAAACAATTTAGTTCCAAGAGTAAATATATGTTCTATATGCTTAAAATATATTTTGTAAAATGCATTTTGTAATGTGTGAGGGCATAAGACATAGCTTCTCTCTCTTCACAAGTATAAGTACCTGAATTCTGTCTGCACATAACAATCCTAAAACCTCATCTTGCAGTAAAAATCTTATACCTGAGGCTAGATACCAGAGACACCCTTTGCTTGGTGACAGTAGATCCACCCACATCACTTTGAAAATGTTCCACCCCTCCCTAGAGCACATAGTATACTTACGAAGATGTACGATATGATTTGTCCCCCATTGGGAACAAATGGCATGTGGGACAAAAAAAGAGTTGCTGTGAGTGAGTCAGAAAGCATGTTTCTTGTGCAAAACCAAAATGCCTTGCTTTGGGAACAACAGGGAATTTTTTTTTTAATAATCCACCAGTTTTCTCAATCCCTTTAACTTCAGCATTTCTTTGGCAGTTTAACAAAAATTAAGGTAGACTATACCATGTTAAGAAAGATTATACTGTAAGGATATATGAACAAAGAAACAATACTTGCACTAATACAAGCAAATATTTGGAAATTTTAATTGCCACAGGGAGAACAGAACCAATTTTGAGATTTTGTTATCTTTAACAGTTATGTGAGTAATGACTAGCAAGTGTTAACATTATATTTAAATTTAAAATTTCCTATACAATTAGATGCTCAGGAAAACAAACATACTTGTCATAATGCATGTTTCAATAGAAAACAAATAGGTTGACGTTTGATTTCAGATAAATCTTGCTTCGGGATTAAGTGTACCCTCCTTACACTCTTGTAAGAAATCACAGGGGATAGAGAAAAGCATATATTTATAGCAGTGGGAATTTCAGTGTCATGTATAGACTAAGGAACACTATAAGTAATAATAAACTTTGTTCACATCTTTATTTTTTGCCTTTCTCAAGTTTTTATGAACATAAAAAGGAAAAAAATCACAAAGTTATTTTAGTTGCTATGCATTAACAGCTCTATTTCTTGGGCAAAATAAACCTTAAATATACTCTGTGCCTTTACTTTGAAGACAAATACACTTAAACAGGAAATGTTCCAGTCATTGTATAATGGAGGAGTGAAGATCACTGTAGGTAGATCTGACCAATAGGCTGAATGGACAGGAAATAGAGATTTCTTGCAAGTCAAAGGCTGGTTAAATCATTGGTATCAACAAACAAAGCATCAAAGACTGTATCAAGAATAAGCATTTCGACTTTATCCTGTAGGCCAGAGGGAATATGGGATTTACATTTTAGAAAATTGGTTAAGAAGCAAACTTAATTCTGTATGTTCTAATCAGTAGTCAATAGCTATTCAATTACTTAAAACAGGATAATGGTCTTATATATGTAAGAAATGGTGTAACCTGTCCCCATGGGAAAACTCTGTTTATCAAGTGCTAAGACCCAGTATTAAAACAAGACCAGACTGCATCACTGTCATGTTTTATTTCCCCTCTGCATTGATTGCTTCTTACCAATGATTAAAATAAAAAAAAACCTAAAAGGCTTGCTATTATCTAAATTACCATGATTTTCTTTTACAATTCCATGGCCACAATGACGGTGGTAATGGTTTAAAAGATCTGACATAGTGCAATCAAATAAATATTTTACAGTCCATTATTGTTTGTAACTCGCTGAGGATGGGGGAAGCATCACAAAGTGGGGCACAACACATACTGCTGCTTGTGGACGCTGGCTCTGGAGTATCTAAGACACACAGCATCACTGGTTCCTAGGCAGCTGCAGGACTGGCCCCTTTGCATCAAGACCTGTTGCTATGATTTGTTCTATATGCCTCACCCTTGCCCTCCTGTGTTATAGGTGGGGCTTTTCGGGAAGGCTCAGTCTAAGGTGTGTGATGCAAGGACCGAGGGTGTGTCATTACTAAATTAGTCCACTGAGTGGTTGCTAGTTGCTTGTTACTTACTTGTTGGCTTCCTTGCTGCCTTTGGCCTACCCTGCTTTACCATGGACTGTTCTCTGCAAGGCCCCTCTGTCATGCCACCCTGCCTTGGAGCCAGCCAAATATGGACCGAAACCTCTACAAACTGTGAGCTAAATAAATCTTTCCTTCCTTAGCTTGTAGATGTTGGGTATTTCATCTCAGCGATGAGGAAAGTAACTATGACACTTGTCTGTCTTCCTCTCAACAGGACTGTGAAATAAATCATTCTAATTTTACAAGATGATCCTCAGACAGGCAATCGGAAAGCCAAATTGTGTGGCACCAAATTGTAGAACCCACAAATTCATGCATTTTTGCAAAAAAGAAATTGAGAACACAAAATATATACTGCTCAATAAAAAATCCTAAGCACAGATGACAGTGACAGAATCTGCAAAAGTATCTACTCTTATGGACCAGAAATGAGTACACAAATAAAGGAATACGTATATTAGGTCATAATTGAATGGATCCAATGGTGATAAGTAAAACGAGATGAGAGGGACCATGTATCCTTGGGAATTAGGAGCCTCTACTTTGCAAAAGAGTCGTCAGAAAGATCAGGACATGCAGACCTGGGTAACTAGCAGCAAGGTTATTTGTTAGGAAAGGACATTCCAAAAAGAGAACAAAAAACACAAAAGACAGTGAAGCAGATGAGTACACCTCCATATATGAAGACCAGTGTGTCACAAGTCCACATAGCTCAGCAGGCATTCTAAGAGATAATTTAAAGAGACAATAGGTACCTGAGTTTGTAGAACATGGACCACTATGGTAAAATTCTGGGATTTTCCTTAGAGAGAGATAAGTGCCTTCAATGTTCTGAGCAGAAGATGTCAATGGTAAGTTTTAAAGGAATTGCTCTGGCTGCTGAATATGAATTGTAAGAGGAGGGGAGGGAAGGAGGCTGTTCAACAGGGACCAAGTTATCAGAGAACAGGAAAAATAAGTGCTGCATTTATTTCACAGTAAGCAACTACAGTTAATACAGTTATATTTTACAACAGCTAGAAGACAATTAGGGAGTGTTCTCACCACGAAGGAATGATAAATGTAAAGCATGATGGATGTGTTAATTACTCTGATGTTCTCATTATACAGTATATAAATTATCATTTATAATTTACATTTTTACCCATAAAATATACAATTATTATGTGTCTTTTAAAAAAAATAGACCATATAGACACAAGGGCAGAAGCAGGGAAGTTCAGTTTACAGCTGATGACATAGCCTTTTGTAATTTTTCTTGAGACAGACACCCTCTCATTAAGTCACTAGATTGTCCCACGGGCCTCAAACTCCTGCTCTGCCCACCGCAGCCTCCTGGAATGCTGAAATTACAGTGTGTGCTGCTACACCTGGCTTACTTTGAGGATCCTGAGCATAATACTCAGAGGAAAAAAAACTCTAGTTCTCTTATTTGGAAACATTTCTCATGCTTCCAAAATAGTACTTAATCCAAGAAATATGGTTTCGCTCATCTGTGCCCCAATTCTACTTCATCACAGCACCGATCTCATTTTACTTTATATTTTACTTATATGCTGGTGCATCTGTCTTTGACACAATGTTACATGCTAGTAGCTGGCATGAAGCATCACACTCCAAAGGTGAAACATAAAGTCTTACTGCTCAGAGTCCACAGAAGTAATTTAAAGGAGAACACACACTCTCAAAGAAAGACCATGACATCAGTTAACTGTTTTGATGTGTTAGGAATACTTTAAAATGGATGTGTGTATCAAATATAAGTTTAAACTAATAAAAATCGAGTAATATAAGTTGCTCAAAATTTGCATGTTCAACATGCCTAAGACTACACCTGCTGGCATGTGAATTTTAAATGTCACTAGATTTTAAAAGTGAATTGTCCTGAACTTTCATACATAGCACTTGTAATTATATTTTAACTGGATATGTAAAGCTATTAGCTATGCTTCTATTTGAAAAATGTTAAGTATCCTCAAGTTATATACTAGTGTCTGTGTTTTCTTCTACATAAAAAGCTAAAATAGAATTGTTACAGAAAACCTGTTATGTTCAAGAATCATAATGTAAATATATTCTACTTCCATGGGTAAAAAAACACAAAGAAATATGAATATCTACTTTAAAACAGAGCATTGACCAAGGACACATTAGGCAAATATACTCTTAAATATGACCATACCCCCAAACAGATGAAGTTTGTCTAGTGGACCTAACAGTTACTCTCACTGGTTCTCTTGTAATTCCATACCCAGTGGAGACTTGCTGATTTCATATTTTCTTTCTCTTATTGTTTCTTACTGAATACGAAGTCAGGGGAGAATCTCAGATGGACACTGACATGGAGTTCTAAATGCTTCCATAAACCGGTTACTGTGATAACTGGCATAGTCTTGTCATTTCTGTTTCACATCAACTCTGAAGTAACCGCTACTACCTTATTTTCCCGAAGCATTAACTGAGGACTGTAGAGCACACATAACTCACCTAGGGACACTTAGTCAGTCACTGGTCAGGGTCAACCCCATTCTGTCTGACACTAACAGCACTGTTTGTCATTATATGAAAAACTGCCTAAGGCATCTCTATCTAAACAGTCTTTACATCTAACTATAAACAAAGTCTTAAAGAAATAATCCACACTGCACGGTGTGTACTAGCTAAAAGAGTAGTTTCAGACTAATACAGTATTTTTTCATGAACCCTCATTAATTAGAAGGGTTCATTTTTGCTTGAGTTTCAAACGTGGCTATGGGGAAAAAAATGGTTTTCTAATTTAAAACTGTACAATAGGAGTTCCAACATGTTATAAGATCTACAGTGTTGTAAAAGCAAACCTCTGCTGACTCATAGTTTTAACGGAATAAAATATATAGCAATTTTTAAAATGTATCCTAGAAATAAATCATTTCTATATAAAAAGATGTCTGGATGAGTAGTTCCAAGGTGTACCGATGAGGTGTTTGTTTCGTAAACGCTGTCAACAATGGCATCCACCTCGGTGAGGGAGTGGATCAGAACAGATGACGTAGGGTCTACTACAGATTCAGCCCTACATCTGGTACATCTGGTACATAATGAATCTTTCAAAATTAGCATTATTGTTACTATTTTTATTTAGCAGTCATAAAGTTTATTTCCTGGAAAGAAACACTTAATTTAAAGCATACCCTCTGGCAAGTTTGATCCCTCTTCCTCATGTGTTGTGATTTTATTTTTGTTTCTTAGATTACTTCCAATAGATGTATGGCTATCAAAAAGACAACTACATTTATTTTATTCATCTTGATCTCCTCAACAATAGGTACTGAATCAATGTAAAATTATACCATTCCGAACATAAAAACATAACATTTGGTTTACTAGTCCTTTTACTTAGTACCAAAATAACAATTTTAGCCATTCTATAATACGAATGTTTCTAATTATGTATTTATTAAGAATTAATACAGGATTGGAAACCCATGAACATCTGAAGGACAATTCCAGCTATTCAGAGTATTAAGGGAGATAAGAAGAAAATTGAGGCACATGTGATTCTAGCCAAAGCCAACACACAGAACATCTCACAGTGCAGCAGCCTGGTTAGTGCGAGGATGAATCGTGGAGTGTGCAAATCCACGCTAAGCAAAAACTTACCCGGGTCTCTCCACTGCCCAGGTGAGTTCTCAGTGGGGATTCTTCCAGGGCTTGTACTGAGGCGAGGTCAGTTGGTGAGAAGAGAGAATGATGAGATCAAATGTACTCTGAGAAACCCCCTTTGGATTTTCTAATGAAATAACTCAAAGCCTCCATCTCGTTTCTCACCAACTCAGGTGAGAACTATTACATTTCAAAGGCGTCTAATAAATAACACCTCCCTTCCTGAACTGAGTTCTGAACAGGCCGGGACATAAACCAGAACTTTGCCTTTCCTACTGAGAAAACTGAAGCTGGGAAGTGTGGCCGACAGCTGTGAGCAAGTGGGACTCCTGCACGGACTCCGGAACTGAATGGACAGGCTGTGTCCACTCCACACTGACTCCCTGGGGCAATCTGAACCCTCCCACCGTACACAGGGCTCAGGCACTCGTGTGAGAGGCGCTGGATACCCTCAAGAGTAGCTGCTGATCTCCCTTCCACACTCAGCCAGCAGCAAAGTGACTCCACCTGTCCTGAAAATAATGCGTGGGATGCCAGGCAGTGAGGAGGCGCAATCACGATCACTAAAACCTCAGCAGAAGACCAACAGGCACTAGTTTGCTTCTGAATTTTTAAGCATACACTGAAATATGAAGGATCCTTACTGTCAAATTTAACAAAAAAAAAAAGTCAAAATCTGCACACTGTCTGCTCTTCTTGAAGCGTTCCTAATATTCCCATGCTACTTTGCTCCTGGCAGTAGAGTCTGAGCTGGCCAATTAGAGGCTTTATTTTAACGTGGTCTGCTTCTGCCTGCTTACTACAATACATGCATAATTTTGTGATCTAATAAGTGATTTACTATTGTGACTCGCACTGCACTAATGTGACAAAAACGAAATGCTCAATTCTGTAATGCTGTTAAATTTTGCTTCTTTTTTTTACTCACCTGTCAGTATAATTTTGAGACAAATACTTACGTATTTTTTTTGAAGCAAGTAAATTTTCAAACACCCTTCTCTATGCTTCTCATGGTAACTCCTGGATCTACTAGATGCAAAATGTAATGGGCCAGTGGTAAATTTTGTAACTTTTGAGGTTGTCACACAAATATAACTGAAAACCCACTGATTTCTAAACATTAGTGCCTAAGTGACTGTAACATAAAAACAGACACTCTTTTGGAGAAGGGTCCATTAACTACAGTTGTATGAGTTCACAGATAGAACTTTCCCAAAAGTTTTAACTCAAAACATTGGACATATGACCCGATCTCTGTAGTTACTAATTACATGTAACTGTTTAAAATTAAAACAAAAATTGAATATTCACCTCTTCACTAGATGCATTTAAAGTGCTTGAGAACCAAATGTGGTAGCAACTGCAGGATGGACAGAAGGTCGCCATCATCCAAGTAGGTTCCACTGGATGGCAATGATTTTAGAGCAACACTGTTGGAACAGCTTTGTTGTTAAATAAAGGACGTTAAGAAGCTCAACTGAAGTCTCCAAACGATATAGCATTTTCCCATACAGTGAATAACGAATATAATCTAAAAAACCGAGTAAATAATTTCTCAGATTTCTAAGATTATCTAAATTTCATTAGTCCTATTTAAATGAACTTACTGAACTTCCACTTTTCTTTCAGTAAATTCACTATCCTCTTAAAAACTGACTCCTGTACTAAATCTATCAGCTTGCTACAGTTCTTAGACCTCATGGATAGCCAGATCTTTGTAGAGTCTTTAATAATATAGCTTTGTGGGATGACTTAAAAATTACTGTTACTGTTGCTTGTTGCAACATAACTGTAGTTCTTACTTGTTTTTAGGTCAGCTATATATTATTCATATACTTTCATACAGAACATTATTGTGTGTACACTAAATATGTAGTACCAATAGACAAAGATCAAGATAGAAATAGCTTGAGAAAGAATAATGTAATTGGAGAATGGAAGATAATTTCACATTCATTTCACAAAAATGAGTCTATTAGCAAAAATTTTCCATCAAAATAATGTCAGGAACTGGCAAGAACTCTCAAAATATTAAGTGTGAAAAGATTTTAAAATAATCTAATTCTTAGGCCTTGAATTCAGCTAAGAACTCAAGTTTTCCACTTCTTAGTTAAATCCCATCTGTCTTCAATAAAGATGAAAATGGCGAAACCCAGAGCACTTCTGATAAAACATTAAATATTATCGTCACTTCCAAGATGTAGACGAGGACAAACATACACATAAATACACACACTAGTACTAATTTGACATTTTTTTTTCTAATCAATCAAATACTTTTTCAGGGAAGTTGTATCACAGTAATGCTTAAGTATCTTTTGGATGCTTCTCAAGTAGCGGAGACCCATTTCTATGCCCTTTTTGTACATGAAAAAATTTACAATGAAAGATATGTGAATTTTCCAAAATTCAGTCAGCATCCCCATCAACACATATCGAGTTTTGATTGCTCTTCTCCTTCTGCTAACCGGCCGTCTGTGTCACCTCATACCCAGGGCCTACGCTTTCGTCTACAATTGTGTGATGTCTATCAGGGTGTGTCCATCAGCTGCAGTCCCCGCAAAATGCCCAACACTCTCAAGACTCTCAAATTCTTTATTTATACATTCTTAATGAAATACAGACTAATTAAAGGCTCTAAATCTGTTTCAATCAGGCACTCCACCTTATTTTTGCTTATTTTTGAACGTCTAATATGATATTGTATTATACTTACCTTGCATTCTTCTTTTCATTTGGCTTTCTATCATCGCTAGTTCCAGTACTTTTTTTAACTGGCCACAAAATTTAAAAGGATCTCAACTCAGAGCATGAATAAAACTGTCTTGAATTCAAAAACAAAACAAAACAAAAATGGCCAATAGTAAAGCAAAATAATACAGCTTTGCGTTCATGCAAGCATGACTTCAAATTCCAGTGTCATAAGTTAGTGGCTCTCAAGCTTTTGAATCTTTGCATTGATGTCATTCACAGAGAAAGACCACATGCATACATCATCCTCCAAGGAACACAAAAGCCTCTCATGTTGGTACAACCCACCAGGCGTTCCAGCTTCCCTGTACCTCCCTTTTCCAGACACAAAGTTTCAGAGAATCAAGATCTTGCTTACACAGTCCTAGAGTGAAAAATCTCTAGGAAGCACTGCTTTATAAACACTGACGTAATCGCATCTCCGAGCTCCAGTTTCCTAAAATTACAAATATATAACTATGCATTCCCTACATACCCACTGAAAAGACTGCAAATTGTACACAAAGCACCTGTCATTATATTAGGTCATAAGCAGACACTCACAAATACCACCTAACAATAATCTTAGTTCCTAATAAAAATATTCCAAATACAACCCAAGTCAATCAAAACTCTTTGTCAAACAATGGTCAGCCCCATCGCCATCATCATCATCATCACCATGATGCAGGCCAGTAAATGAAGAATAGATGACTGATTTTTTGCATGAATAAGCAAACAGCCTTAGCCTTATTAAAAATAACAATGTCCTATATAATTCAAAGGCATACCTAAAAACACACATCAAGTGAGGGATGGAAGTAGCCATGACCTGGGACTGTGTTCAGTGGAAACGGGATTGAGAAGTAGATCAAGGACACAATAAAACATCGTCCTTGGGTGCAGATGCCAGAGGCAAATCTTTGGGTGACCAAACTTGAAAAGCTCTCAAGACACCGCGGAGAACAACTCTCAGACAAGTAGGTACTTCCTGGTACTTGCGGATCAAAGCGTAAGGGGCTATGTTGGTCTTTTTGAGCCTGGCCCTGACATTTAATAAGTCTGTGGATTTTGTGTTGAGTCTCCTTGCACAAATTCAGTCATCCCTCTGGACATTTTTTTTTACCACACATTCGATGTCTGAGCAGGTTTTCAATGCTGAGAATCTGATTACGATTTAACCTATGATTTGGTCAGTCACAGCTGTTCTGTTCCCCACTGCGGGACCCAAATGACCCCCAGATTGATCTGTTGCTGTCTTCATCACAGCACATAGCCGTCACTGGATTCTAATGACCCCAACCATCCTTTTCATCTTGGCTACAGAAACAGCTGCAGCAAAAAGTTTCCAGGAAACTCCAGCTGACAGGTACACACAATCTTTAGCTTACTGCTGGTATGTAAGAGACCCACAATTAAATATGGTGGATGGAAACTGAGATCAACCAGAACACATACCATGATTAACAAAACACCAAACAGATGCCAAGTTTTAGAAATCAATCAATCATCATGAAGCTAATAGTAATGTTAATGTTGTATCCCACTATAATCACAGTTTATGATTCAAGAGGGTATTAATAAGTAAGCTTTTAAGTTAGAACAATAACCAGCATTCAAGATATTATGGCTTACTCAAAGATACATGGAACAAGATGACACAGATACATGGAACATACAACACAGACAGAATAACAAAGATGCACCAAGAAAATGGGGGAACCGAGTATTCAGCAAATACAAATAAAATCTCAAAATTGTACTTATTTTCTCAACATATCACAAAAAAACTATAGAGTGTACACATATTTCTTAAAAATGGAAAGCATTACTGAATCTATATAAATGATAAAAAGTTCTAACTTCACTGAATTTGAATTCTACATTCCTAAATCATAAAGGTCTTATGATATAGTAGTATTTGTCATGTTAATTCTAGGCATATTTGTATTTTTCTGTACACAGCTTATCCTTCAAATACTGAGAAAGCAAAATATAATCCCTTCCATCCTCTTGAGCCATAAATTTTGCCTCAAATTCAGGGCATATCTGTGTTTCTCACGTATGTGGTTAGCTTTCAAAAAAGCCTCAAAATTGTTAAAAAATATCATAGGAGATTAGAATCTGGTGGCCCCTTATGATCTGAATGTGGGATAAAGTACAAAGTACTGAAGTGAGAGGAGGAATTAAAGGCCGTAACTTTCACTCCTTGGGAAGGACAGCTGCTCCCCTCCAGTCCCATGTGTTGACTGGACACTGTGTCCTCTGTGAGTGGCTTGTGCTGGCCGAGGCTCAGTGTCACTCTAATCATGACCCTGTAAAGTCTACGTTCTAGGAGGCATCCGCTATGAATCACCTGAATTGTAACTGCAGTTATCACCCCCTGAGCAGTCATCAGGATTCAACCACTCACCTCTGAAACACTTTACTACAACAGGTATTTGAAGATCTCTCAAATAGAATCCTCCAGCACTGTCTTTGCTTTCCTACTACTTAAAAAACATAATGATCTTTGTTTCTAAATATCTGCAGTTGGCATAAGTGACCTCATTCATTAACTCCCCATCTCCCCACCACTCTTCCTGTTGCTCGTTACAACTGTAGTTTCCTTTTATTCATAGTCTCGACTCTCTTCACAAATACCTAAACTATTAAACACAACACAGGGCTGGTCCTTAGTAATCTTTCTTCTTTGTTTCTTTCATCTCATTTTTCTCAGTACTTAGAACCATAGGTGATTTTATTCACCTTTATTAATAATAAGTCTTTGCTTCTTTCCATGTAATTCTCTTGAACATATAACACAGGCAATGCCAGTTATTTATACATAAAACACATAAAAACATAAGGACTAATCATGTAATATGCTTTGGCCAGTGCAATGCAAGGAAATCTTGTATTTCCATAAGAACCAAAAAATATTTCTACCACTTCTCTCTTTTCTCTCTGCCACAAGAATGTCATGTCCTGCTATCACCGAGCTGCTGGTGTCATCACAAATGGACTAAGACACATCTCAAACATGCTCTCTATTTAGTTTCCCAAATCAGAGGGCCATAGG